>CAJHQP010001746.1:0-104711 GCA_905132765.1 Moricandia arvensis
CATATATTTATACCCTTTAATAAATTTATTTTGGTTATTTTTCTCCTTAAAAGCTATTTTGGCTGATAAAAAAATTAGGTCTTTCTCTAATTATTTTATTTTAAAAAGATCTACTTACATATTTATTCTGCAAATACTCATATCTGAAACATTCAAGCTAATATGACTAAATTTGTGATTTACATTGATAGTTGATTCATCTTTAATGTTAATTCCCATAAATTATTAAAGCGTATCTACTAAATATGAATCCATCAAACAAAGAGAGTGGAAAAGAATGAAGAAGAAGACTTGGAAAGATTGAGAAAAAAATGTTCATCGAACAAAAAAATAAAAAATGGAGAATTAGATAAGGAAGCCACAGTCCATAAAGTTATTCAAGGCTAAGTGAAGTCAATTTATTTAGTGTAGTTTAAAAAAATATAAAACAACTGTGTTTAAATTAATGGTATTAGATTGTAATATTAGGGAAAATCATTATCAAGTCTTATTTGTACTTCTGTTTTAATAGTTTAGATTTTATAAGTTTTCAAGTTTATCTACTAAATATGAATCCTGTATAACCTATATTCTCTTGATTGATAATCTTGTCCGAAAGAGCCATAGCTTTATCATTTTGTTGTAGAATTAACTCTACAGATTTCTTTCATGGTAGATTTTGAAAACCATTAATATTTATTCATAAATCAAAGTCAATATAGTAAGTGTTTTAGTATTTTGCTCTTTACAACAAAAAAAAAGAAAAAAAATCTTTCAGAAAATCTATATAAAACATAAGTAGAAAATTGTTGTTTTAAAAAAATAGCTGTGAAGAGATTTCAAAGCATATGCCAATCAAATATATTAAGTAAGACAGCCCTTAAGATAATGATTTAAGGATTTCTTATGTTGTAGAGAAAGATAATATACTATACATAATTTATCACCAATTTTAACAATTGGTTTTAATATCACAATCTAGCTTTGGATTCGTTGAACTTTTAATTAAGAAAGTTAATATAAAAAAAGAGAGAGAAGCAACAAGAAGAGGCAGCGTGCGTTTGGTTGGGGACGTGAGAGAAAAGAAGAGACAAAAGACACCTTCTCGTCTTAATTTGCCCAACTTGCTCTCTCTCCTCACCAAAATCTCTCTCTCTCTCCTCACCAAATCTAATACATATATACATTCACGTTACAAATACAAAAGTCTCTCTCTTTCTCTCTCTACAATAGATTTATTACTATAGTTTTCGTGTTGGTGCCTATCTTCTTTTGCAACATAGGTATTCAATTCTGTCTTTGGAAACTGCTCTTTTTGCTTGACTTTTTCTCTTAAATCAATTTCATTCTTCATTAAAAAAATATATTCAATTTCCTTTTGGTGTTTGTTATTAATCAAATTTTGAATAATATAGTCTTTGGTTAAATGTGAATTTACCAATATTACTGTTGTTCTCTTCCTAATAATCTCCGGATTCTATTCCCATTGGTTTATGTGTTGCTTCGCTTCGCTTTCCCTCATTCCCATCATCATCTCATCTCCTCTCCTCTCCTCTTCTCTCTGCTAATAAAAAGTGGTTTGTTTTCCTCTTCTCTCCGCAATCGGTTTCCTCTTTCATTGTGTTTTGTTGAAGAATCTTTTTATGATATTTAGGCTGTAACGTTTCTTTCTCTTACCAAACCTTCTCAGATCGGTCTCTTTGTTTTAATCTTTTTTCTTTTCTGGGTTGTGGGTTTCTTTGTGTTCGATCGTAACTGGTGAAATCGATTGGTGGGTTTGGCTCTCTTCGTCCTAACAACTTGAATTGTAAGAAAAAGTTAGTGTCTTTTGCAATGAGTTCTTAGACTGGATCTCTCTGTGTCTTTAGGAACCTGTTTAGTGTTTGTTTTGGCGAAAGGTTGTCTTTTTTATTTTATTTTAAATACTGATGTTTTCTGATTTGTTTTGTTGATTCTGGTTAACTAGCAAGGCTATTGTTTTACCTAATACATTCAAGTTGTTGATTTTCTTTTGAATTGAGATTGTGATTTGAAGTGGAGATGTGCTGAAGTTTTGATTGATCTTTCATTCTTTTCTTTTGCAAGTGTCAGTGGTCTAATATAGAGGTTGCTCTTGATAATGCAACTTTTGTATATGATTTACCAATATAATTGGTTTTGTGGTCTTAAGATTTTGCATAGCATATTCCACTTTTATTCAATTGTTTTTAATTGAGTGCTTAACTGTGTTTGTATTGAGGATCGAATTCATCCAAAGACCTGGTTTGTGAAGCTTCTTTTTGTTTTGTCTTTTTCACTAAAACATGCTTCCTTTGCTCGTTTTGTTGTAGTTTCCAGCATTAACTACATTGCAAAAAGTGGTGAGGATGCAGGGAGAGAGGGCCAGTATCGGTTCTATATCAGATGTCATGAACTTTGAGCATGGTTCTACATCTAGTAGTAATCCTGTGGTAGATCAGCAGATTCGTTGGGAGAATCTTCACCGTCATGGTGATAACGATCTGCAGAACTACATGGATTCAGCTGCTGCTGATACAAACACTACTTTGGTCAAACTCAGTGTATCATGAGGCAACGTGACTTACACAGGTTAAACATTGGTGAAGCTAGCTCTAGTGGTACAAAGAACGAAGCCCCTAGCAGTCACAGCGAGCAATGGATGCAAATGGGACGTTTTGAGGAAAGAAGAAACGACAAGTTAGAGTTGAACCCTTTGTTTATGCAACAACCGTCTAGTGGAAATCGAGTGGTTCGTAATGTCAATCTGAATGCAGAATATATTGAGCGTGCTGAAGATATGAATCCAGTCACAGCTCATCCTGGTCTTATCAGGTTAACGGACCAGAAAACAATGCTAGAGCTGGTTGTAAAAGAAAAGCTATTGATGGCTGGCATTGGTCAGTCATCATCAGCCGGAGCTTCCGGGAGTTCCATTGTGGAGAGAGCAGTTCTTGGGTCTCAGGTCCTTCGTTTATAACCAAAAATGATTTGAACATATCTCTTAACCACCCTCCAAGAGGGTTGGTTCCAAATCTGTCTCCTTCTCCTGCCATCGCAGCAGGCTCCAGCAGAAACTTCTCTTTCGGAGTTAATCCCACTGCTCAGCAAGAGACAGTAAACCCATCTGTTTTCTCTGCGGGAAGTGTTATCAGACGACCAGTCCCTCCATCCATGAGCACACCAGGACATCTACCACCTGTAGATCAACAGATGATGGACATGAGCTATAGACATGCTTCGTTTAGCAATTTTACTCCTTTAAACCCAAATGCTTCTGCTGCTAGTATACCTCCTGTTTCAAGAAACATGATACCTCCATTTCAATGGACTGGGAAACCCAGTAGCAGCTGTTGGATCATCTGCTCCCGTTGACAGAAACGTCATTCGTCCAGGTGAATCCAGACTAAGAAGCAACATGCTAGCAAATCCTTTGTTTGTTCCAGCTCCTGAACCGAGGAATCTGGCAACACGGTCATGTAAGTGGCGCTGGGCATGTTGCATCGGCAAGTGTTCAGCCATCAGCGTCAACTCCAACATGGTCTCCTTACCAGAATCAATCACCAACATAATCAAAGAAGGTTATCTGAACATCGTCGTAGGTCATTGCTTTCTCCCTTCTTACAAGCCAGAGGGCTGCTGCTCGTTCCATGGTCCCTCCTCCCACTCCGGATCAGCATGTGCTTCAGCCTGGCGGTGATAACAACTTTCAGACACAGAATCAGGCTTACTCGAGAGCAGTACCAAGGCAAGGAACAAACTGCTGTTGGAGTTCCTCATTCTCTGCGTGGCTTGGCGGCATCCACAAGTCGAGGAAGAAGCAGACCTTCTGCATCTGAGGTTAGTTTTATTTATATAAAGATTAGTGTTGCCTTGTGGGTTCTTCTCTACACTGTAAAATGCTATAGAGCTGACACTGTGATTTTTATTTTTGAAACAGATCCGCAATGTCTTGGATCATATGCGTAGGACAGGGAACTTGCGTTGGAGGTTACCGTTTTAAACAAAAAGATTTTATCTAAATTACATGCAAAAATATGTGTGTTATCACATCTTCTGTTATATTTAAATGAAAGCTATATATATATATATATTAATGGTCGTTTAATGTTTTGTTGTGCTGATTTGTTTCAGGATGTTATGCTTCTCAATCAGTCGATGATGATAGGTGCAGCTGATGCTCATGATCGGTATAGAGACATGCGCCTTGATGTTGACGACATGACATATGAGGTAAGCCAGAACATTAAAAAAAACCCATAAAAATTATTTACATACTCATCGTATTAACAGTGTCATCAAATCTGCAGGAGTTGTTGTCGCTAGAAGAAAGGATTGGAGATGTTTGTACCGGTCTGAATGAAGAAACCATAGCTAACCGATTGAAGCAAAGGAAATACAATAGTGGTAGCAAATCTACACAAGAAGTAGAGCCATGCTGTGTTTGTCAGGTAAATATTTGGTGTCACTTATCCTGTTGACCTTCACTTTGCACAATGTATGAATGTATATATTGACTTGGTCCAAATACTGCAGGAGGAATACAAAGAAGGAGAAGAAATGGGGGTGCTGGAATGTGGGCATGACTTCCATAGCCAATGCATCAAAGAATGGCTGAAGAGGAAGAATCTTTGCCCAATCTGCAAAACAACAGGGTTAAACACTGCAGAGAAGCCAATAAGATAATGACTGAAAGACCTTAAGCTGTTCTTAAGTTTTTACCATCCGTCGAATCTTGTATACCATTGCAACCTCATAAGAACACTGAGTTTGAGGTTTGATGATTCGGAGGTAGTGAAAAGTAAGAGAAGCAACTGAGGGAGATGGGAAGGAAATGAGGAGAATCTAAGAAAAAATGAAACTTCGGTTCTTCTGAATTTGTTTGGATAATTTAACTTTTACCATTTAGCTTTTCTTATGATTAAAAGAACCAAAAAAGTTTGTGACTCAGTTTGATAGATTTTATGGATGATTGATTATGTAATATACATGTCTTATATAGTCCTAAATGGATCTATCAGCATAGCAAAAGCTATGCAAATTCTTTGATTCAAGGAGGTAGCAAGATCTTAGCTCTTATTATCATTGATTTTGCTGGGATTTAGATAGCTTTGTTTATGGTTAAGTTAGGCGGGTTTCCACCACTGTGGTCAACGGCAAGGTCAACATAGTTGGCTAAACTTCCGTTGAGTATCTTTTAGAGTTTTTCAGATTCATTTTCTGATATACACTTTTTCCGGCCGGTATTGGTTTTAAAAGTCAACCAAATTGAGAAGATAACTCGGTTTGGTTCAGCCAGGTCAAGTTAAGAGTTTTGATTTACACATATATTTAATTGATGTAAAAACTAACTAGTTTTCATTTTTATATATATATAAGATATTTATTTTACATCATTAATAATATTAGTCATATATTTATAACTATTATTAACACAATAATTTTATAATTTACATGTTAATATATATAGATATATCATATTTATTATTTATATTTAATTTATATCAAATTTTGATCTAGGTTTTAAAGTTAGATTACTATTTAGCAAATTTTTATGTTTATTTAGATAATATATATATATATATATATATGTTAATTTTATGTTTACATGTTAATATCAAATGTTTTAATCCATTTATATTATATATTTTATTAGATTTGCATATGATTATTAAATAAAATAATAAATACATGAAAATCATATGTTAAAAGTTATATTACCTTTTAGCAAAAAAAAATTATGTTTGTTTAGATGATATATTATTGTATATATTTAAGTATATAATTTTATTTTTCATTTTATAAAATATAACTGAATGTATGTTAATGTATAATTATATTTTATTACTAATTCAAAATTAGTGAAATATTTACATAATTTTTTTAAGTTGAGATCTTGCTAAAATCTTTTTCAAAAGATTTGTTATAATTTTTAATATATGTTTATATTTAAAATAAAAAGATATCAAAAGATATTATGATTAAATTAGTTACAAATATTTTATCATTAGTTTTAATGAAATACATTTATTAAAGTTTCATAGTGATGGTCCAAATAAAAAAAAAAAATCACACATGAAATGAGTAACGTCTTCTATTTTAATATAATAGACTAGATTCTGACCCACCCTTTCAAAGGGCGATATATATTGTGTTTTAAATTTTTTGAATAAATTAATTTTTATATTTTTGTTTTTTATAATTATATTTGTGTTTAATCATTTATCAATAATATAAAAGATTTAATGTTATTAATATTAAAAAGTAATACATGAGTAATAAATAGTTGGACCAAATATTTATCAATAGGTCATAATCATGTTTTAATAGAATAGATACAAAATTCAATTTTTTAATTCTTTCAATTTCTAAAGACAATCCAATATGTTGATTTTATCTATAAATTTGTAACTTCAAACTAAAAATATTTTTATTTTGACATAAAAATATCTAAAATCCACTAAAATTTATTGTGAAAACAAACTGATGTAAGTAGGATTGTAATATATAATTTTAATTATTACTTATAAACTATAAAACAATAACACAAATTAATGTTGTTATTAATATTACAGAAATCTAATATTGCTTTGTCTGGGTCTTTTTTTTTAACATTTGATAAAGAGCAATACAAATGAAAGCATGTAAACACCATCCTACGAAACATAATCAAAAAGCATAAAGAAACTGTAACGCCCGCCGACCGCCCACGGCTAATGGGCCACACACGCCCGCTCTCTCGGCCTGTGGGCCCCATTCTATCCGACGGTCGATCGTTAATTTCCGAAGGCTCGAAATCATCGTTTACGGGACCCTGCAATCACCACCCGACCTTTCCCCGTGTTTGGCCTCACTCGCACGGTATCCGCGAATCACTTCCCGATAGGCCACCCATCCTTCACTACTCTAGCATAAGCACGCTTAACCTTGGAGTTCTAAACGGATGTGTGACGGAAAAGGTAAGTCAACTTTAGTGACATAGGTAGCCAAATCAATTCTCTTAAGCCTTTTCACATATCACAACTCGGGATGTTACAGAAACATGACAAACATCTTAAGGGAAAGATAGATTAGTCATGTCCAGAAGCCTCTCTTTGAAGTCATCTTTGAAGCCAAGAGGGGCCCATCCATGACGTCGAGACCATTGAAATCGTTTATCCCGCAACACTCTTTTTGCGATGTCCCCGAGCTATATGATTCGCCTTAACTCTTTCTCCTTCAAAAGACATTGAAGAGAAGGATTGGCGAAGGAAATAGATCTGCTCCAAGAAGCATGGTGCTTAAAAATTCAAATCTGATCACAATCTCCTTCTTAACTCAATAATAAAAATCCAAAATAGAAAGCAATATCAGTAAACTTCCTCCAGAATTCAATAACATTATCCTTAGTGTTATCCCGTCTCGGTTAGGTGAAAAAAAATTAAAAAATAAAGTAAAAGTAATGAGGATAGTAAAAAATACCAGACTTTGTTACGAGTGTCGATCAATAGTAATGTTATGATGTCGACCGATGGTTGTTCGCCGTCGTCGACCGATGGTGGTTTTCGATCTTCCTATTTTTTACTGCAAATAAAGAAAATACAAAAATTAGTAAAATCAAGAAAATAAAATAAATTTAAAACATACATAATAGTGTGTTACCTCCCACTCAACGTTTGGTTATAGTCTTTAGCTTGACATTTACGACTATTTGGACTAAGATGGGGTAAATCATCTCTTGTTGGAAAACAAGTGTCCACATTTTCTTTGCTTATCTGGAACCAGGTACTAACAAAGATTCTTATGGCTTCTTCACCTCTGGTTCGCTGCCTTTCTTTTATGAGCTCAGCCTGACTCATCCTTCCTTAAGGAATCAACACATTTGTGTAACTAACCAATCCTGTTATTTATGGTATTGATATGTCATCCAATCTCCAGGAGATATCTTCCATCATCATTTCTTAAGATGCATAAACTCCATCAAGTTTATCTTCTAGCATCTTCTCGATTACCAGTCTTGGTCGAAATGGTACACGGATAACTTCGATCGATGGTAGGAATCGTCTGTCGACCGATGGTCCTTCGTCAGCTTCTTTCTGTTGTTGTTTTTGAACCATCTTAAGAGTAGTGTCCATCTTTTTCTTTTTTCTCCTCCATGCACGTAGTTAACCAGCTAATATTGTTGTTAAATGGGTAATAACATCATCATCCTCTTGTAATAGTCATCCATCAACATCTCTTGGCCTCTGTAGATTCCTTGAACCATGTTGTCTACTTCTGCTCTACTATAGTAGTCAACTAATAGCTTGGTATCCTCAAAATTCTTTGCATACTCTGGCAAACAAAAACGAGTATGTCCAATGATATATGCCTCTCTGAAGAATATCTCTGATGTCTTCCTTTGACACATTGGTGATTCAGCCATCTATAGCTGTGCATTGGCCATATTTTCTCTGTAGACGCCATACTCGACTATTTCCTCCCCATAATCAAAATTCTATGGATCAACACTTCAGGTTTGACATGTAACCGACAAATGTCCTCTGCAAGGCGAGTGTTGATCGAGCAGTAGTGTGTCGATTGATGCTATGTTCTTCATATTGTTGTTGACTAAAGAGGTTTCCTGATCCATTGGCCATTACGAGTATGTCTGCTACATCTTCCTTAGATAAATTGAGAATTCGTCCATTCATTGCTCGTGCATATCCTTCTGGATCCCTTGTAATTCTGAACTCATTTGGTCAGAATAACCATAATCTGCATTGCGTTCTGGCTGTGGTAGTTGCCCTTGGACTTTGCTTGGTGATGAGTATCGATTGATGCTGAAGGGTTGGTGACGACTAACTATATGTTGTCACCGTCGACTGATTGTATGGGCTGGGTATCGATCGATACTCCATCATTTGACTCCTTTTTAGCACAAATTTTCAAAAACATGTGACCACAAGTCCTGGTTTATGAACCAAATCAATGAGAGTAATTTTGGTTCTAGTTTGAACAGGCTCATAGCATATATTTTGATTAATAAGAGATCCATACAACCTATTTGTCTTCATGACGCATATTTCTCCTACCGTGGCCATGAAAGCTCTTGCAAGTAACATGGATGAATTAGGCTCCACTTAGACGTCCAAGACATGAAAGTCTACATGAATTAGGGCATCGCCGATTTGCACTTGAAGGTCTTTGAATATGCCTTTTGAATTCACCTTAGAGTAATCCCACAAAAGTGAATGAATCCCTAGAAGACTCCACTTTTAATCTTATCACCTATGCCATGGTTATTGGCATAATACTTACTGAAGAACCGGCGTCGCAGAGTGCATGAGGGTAGTCATATCCCTTGATGTTTGCAGGGAACCACAAACTTCCCAGGGTCGCTTCTCTTCTTCAACTTGACCCTCTACTTTTTCTTCTCCCTCAGATGATTGAACATTCTTTCAATGTCGTTACCAGTATCCTTGGTTTCTTTGAAGAACATCCACAAACTATGAGTGTAATAATCTTCGTCGAATAGGGTTTCTAAAGAGATTTTGAGGACTCTCTTAGGAAAGTTGTCCATCTCTTTCTCTTAGCTTCCTTCTAAGATGGTTAGGGACCTTCTTGCTTCCCTCTAGAATGTTATCCATAGCTTCCTCAATTACCATATGGACTGGTTCATCTGTTTGTCTGGGTTTGGGTATAGTGGGTTTCGAGTTCCTATTAGCATATAAAAGACTCACGTCTATTCTTGAAACTGGGATACCTCTATTTAGAATGACCGTTGATCGTTGGTAGGGTCTGGCCTATCGATTGATGTTCATATCTTCACATGATCCCATGGATTTTTTAGGTACCGTCGATCGATGGTTAGCTTTGAATGTTGATCGATGGTTGGTCGACACATGACAGGGGATTCTCACGAGTTTCTTCCTCCTAGTGCCTAATTCTTCTACTACTTGCCAAAAATCATCATCTATGATGGTTCTGACTTGGTGCTTTTGTCCAGCTTCAATCTTCTCCTTGATCAAGGCTCTTGTCTCCTCATAGCTTCACTGGTCTGAACAACTTGATTCTCTATCTTCTTCACATAGGTGTTGAGAGCTTTAAATTTAGTGTTGAGGTTGACATAGACAACACAATCTTTCCATGAAATCCATTGTCATCTTTTGTTGTCCCTCCAAAAATTTTTCAATCATGGCTTCAATCTTGTTCTCCTGGGTATTTGATGGGGTGTTCTGATAGTAGGAGGCTGCCATAGGTTTGTTGTTGTTGTAGGGCCTCTGCTGTTGTCACCCTTGGTTGTAGCTACTCCTATGACCAGCGCATAAGAGTTTTTGTTGCTCTGTTTCTCATATCTCTGGAATCCATTTCACCAACAAAGTTCACATCCTCTTCCTAACCTTTCTCATTGTCAAATTATGTAGCTTATACATCTTCTGCGAAGCTAACTTGCTTCTTCAGAAACCTCTGAACAATGTCTAACTTGGCTTTTACTTTTTCCATATGATCCCTAGTCAGTGTAAGGACTGATATCTTCCTCTCATGATCATTGTTTTGGTGTTGTTGCTGGCTGCCAAATTCTCTATCAATCTGGTAGCCTCTTCTGGACTCCTAGTGCAGAAGTTTTCCTCACTGAACTATGTCGAAAAGTCATCTGGTATGACAGCTCAATACCCTCTGAAGAAAGTGCTGACAAGTTGCACTTCATTGAATCCATGGTGTGGACAATCTCTTTGGTAGGATTTGAATCTGATCTAAGAGCTTCTGAAAGACTCTGTAGGCTCATGTGTGAATGTCACAATTCTGCTCCTCAAATCCTCAGCTCTGGCAGGAAGGCGTTTTGATGTCTGTCCATGATGTAAGAGATCTTGGTGGTAGCTGCTTAAGCCAATATGAATCATCTCCATCAAGCGAATACTTGAAGAGGTTGCATAGAAGGCTAGACCCTCAGGGACTCCATTAGCTTGATGGAGACACATATCTTCGAATTGCTCAAGTAATCCATAGGATGCTTATGAGTGGTGACAGTTTTCTGGATCTTTCCTGATGGGCTGCCAATTGACACAAAAAAATTCGATCGACACTCTGCTTAAGTGTCGATTCCGTGGTGTCAAAATGATAATCTTAATCTTCGAGGTTGTTAAGGAGTGTCGATTGGCACCAGTTGTGTGTGTCGATCAAACTGAGCTTGGATCACGCAATAACAGCTTCGTTCATTGTGTTCAGCTCTCCAAATTCGTGTGTTCATCACCTTCTACCTCAATGGTGTAATAAACTATCTTGGGTTCGTTTCTTGCCTCTTCATTGTCTTACAATCTATTGAACATAATCCACCTCTTGACACGAGTATTCAGAGTTTCAAACTTCCCATCCAAATCAGCATACATGGAATCCATTCTTCCATTGAAATCCACATCCATCTTCTGTTGACCTGACAAGATCTGTCATATCATAAACTCTAGCTTGCTCTCTTGAGTTGCTGCAGAATCATTGAGAAAAATTATTGAGGAAGGTCTTTCGGTGGCAGTCCAAGTAGTGAGCGATCCCAAGGCCAGTGCTTCAAGCCAGTAAGCTACATTTCCAGCAAGAGATACAAAAGAGCTCGCCGGCAATATTCTTCTTTAGAGACTCATTGTACTTAATGCCAAAAACCAAATCCTCAAACATCTCAATATGACCACATCGAATGCTCGTGAGTAAGATCATGAAAGGGATGCGCAACCCAAAAATAGAGAGGTCATGCCAGAGTGGTGGCATGACTAGTCAATCTTCCTTGAGTTCGGGAGGATGAATCAAGACTTGTTAGCGTAGAACTGCAGGACTGTTATAGTCTCCAAGTGTCTTATGACAAACATCTGCTAGCATTATCACCATTCTTAGTAGCATCAACCATTGGCTCAGGATTATAGCCCCTGAGCATCTAAATGTATACATGCTGCATTACGCAGATGACCCTCCAGGTCATGTAGCTTCCTTGCTCAATACAATATCAGAACCATCTAAGCAATCATCTTTGTCCTCGTTACGCATGTGTCTCTCAAGCTGGTATGGTATCAGTCAATACACTTGTGAGAGTATTTTTGTTCGACGGTTCAAAAGTGTCACTCGACACTGCTCGCTTCTGTCTGTGGATCGTGTGTTCTAACTCCAGTAACTCTTGGGTTGAGAGATCCAAGATATCTTTCTCCTTGCTGCTTTTGGTACTGCGCAATGCATATACTTGACACTCAAGAAAAGAAAAGTGAAGTAAACTATAAAACTAAACCTAGAAGAAATCCTACACCCTAGTCTAATGGCTCGATCATAGTCCTTAGTAACAGCGCCAAATTTGTATGCTCAAATATACCTTAATAAACTCTCTCAAATAAGAATGTCATCGCAGTACTTGAGGATCGAATCCATATAGACTCAATATTTTAACACAATAAACTATCGTTTCAAACTATCTTAATCAATAATAGAAATAAATAAGAAAGCAGTAAAAAGATTGGTTTTGTAGGTTATCAAGAAAAAGCGCTATATCTAGGGATTTATCAAACGTGTTATAAGAACTGAAATCAATAAATGCTAAGGGTTGTTAGGCTCAATTTTAGAACTTGATTTGAAAATAAGTTATCTAATTCTCGATACGATAAACTATCAGATGCCTAACTCTAATCAAATACCAACTTTCGATACACATTCGATGAATCAAACAAGCATTAAATCAGATTGGAATATGTTCAACTAATTCCTTGACCAACTATCGTTGCGAATGAAGATTCTAGTCCAGTAGGATTAGGTTCATGTAATGATTACACTCACGTGTTCACAATGATCCTAGGATTTTAATTCTAGTTAGTACGAATCAATCAATCCTGGTGTATAACATAGATAGATAACCATGATAGATAACCTTAGCCCGACCTATCATTTAACAGTTCTTCATAAACCCTAAAAATATCCCTAAATACTAACAAGTGATCTACTCAAACATAATCAAGGCCAAGAACAAACATGTTTTGAATAGATTTGCATAACTAATAATCAACATGAGTTTCAACGGATACAATTTGTAAGCAGTCTTCTCTTCTCCCAAAACGTAAACACAAACGCGTAGCCGTCAACACATCGGCTATACAATAGTATAAATGATAGGTTAAACACGTTGTGGACTCTTTCCGGTAAAAATAGAAGACTTATGGCAGTCCAATTAAAATTCTTCGAACGTTGATATACAACTCGTCGGGAGCAGATTGGGCAGGAGAGTCATTCGACCACATGATGCTATACTCACACTGCGACATCTTCCTCTTGCGTGTCAGCACAAAGCCATCTCTTCAGATAAAACAAGTATCAACTCTTTGAGTCTACGAGCATCGGAATTGATCTCAACTAGCTGCAGTAGAAAGTATAATAACATCTCTGTTTGCTTGTTGCAAACTACTGAGCTTGCATCATCAGTTGTAACATCTTCTATCCATTCGTATAAACCCTACGCATAACAGTTCTGCATCTTCAAATAACTCCCATATATTCAGTTCCCAAACGTACTTGACCCTTAAACTGACTCTCTAAACGACCGTCAAAACACTATATAAACAAACTCTAAACTACATATATCATGATCAAAAAGTGTAAACAATGCATGCTGTATCAGTGGACAAATGCGCAAGACGTTTTTGAAAGCTCTGCGGTTTTCTAAAGGCACATGACCATGGCTGTTACAGTAAGGTGTGTGTGTGTCAATCGGCTTCACTGAATCAGCGTACATGACACCAAGTGTACACAACGTGTGTATGTGTCAAATGGGCTCACGACAATTTGACGGAGAGCCGTTGAAGGCTTGGCAGTAGTGGACTATACACTCAAAATACTCAGCGAAGCATATCTCACTAACGACATCTTACGAGAGATTTCATTGAAGATTTGTGTCTATTCACTATAGATACATACGGTCTTATGCGTTCATGATATATCCGGGATTCTGCGAACTTTGTTGTCAAGTTGCGCTTTTGGGCAGATTGACTAAGATACCCTATGCAAATTGTCTTAAGTTCAATATAGAGTATCACAAGTCTGGTTGCAGATTGTGAGTACTCAAGGTGTTCTAGATTAGGAATTGGTCCGTCGTAAGTCGGGGAGAGACGTGTAATGCGGATTAGACAAGTCGTTGTAAAGACTGTTTAAACGATTTCTAATACAAGTAATATGCATTGTTGAACAAGATTCAATGTATCTTTTGTTTCTATTAAGCTTGTTTTTTCAATTGGTATCAGAGCTGGCCACCTCTTTGAATTTTGATTCATCTAGAGGTTGAGGTCCTGCAAAAGCTATGGAAACAATGAAAGATTCTACGATGACTATCCAAAAACCAATCATGTTGGATGAAGGAAACTTTGGACACTGGAAAGCACGGATGAGACACATCATTCGCGAAAATTGATGAAGATGCGTGGACTGCAGTTGAAGTAAGGATGGATAACCCCTAGGATGCTGATAGAAGACAATACCTTGGCACCTAAACCCAAGGAAAGATGGACCATAAGCTGATAAGGAAGCTTCAAAATTCATTCGAATGCCTTAACCCACCATATTCTCTGCAGGTGGATCTTGATCAATTCAAGATTATTCAGGGATGTGAGTCGGGCAAAAGTGATTACTTGCGTTTTACCACAGGCCAATTAACCTAATGTGCACGCTACCCACATCGAATGGTATATCGATGCAGCACTTTAGGATCGAATCCACAAGGACTAATGATCTATAACACTAAGATACACAAACTTTCATAATCTAAGCAAATAAGAAGATTGATTATTTGTAATAAGCTAAACTCCTAGAATTATAAACAAAGTGATCTCAAATTCAAACAAGAAATAGTGCAAAATCAAACTTTCAATCAATAGCTAAGGATGGATCCATGGGCAAGATAATCGATATCGGGTGATCAAGATTCAATATAGGATGCACAAACAAAATAATCAACAAGTCTATAGGTCTAGAACTCATAAAATAGACTAATCCACTGTCGTGACAATAATCCCTATGCTAATCAAGCATTAAACATCAACTGTCGTTGGCCTAACACAATCAAGCATGCATAAATCACAAGTCTACTAACCATTTAACATCTCTAACATCATTGTCATTGGCTTAGCCATGTATAAGACAATATAGGTTGGTTCAAGTATTTCATCGAACACCCTTTCGGGCATGAAAGTACTTAAGCTCTAAATCAACTTGATCAAGGTTAATCTAGCATTAAGAACACCTAATAGGCCATAAAAATAATGTTAATCAAAGCAAGAGACATCCTAAATATCCACTTAAACACCCTAATCTACTTAACCTATGAATCACAAGTTCACTACTCAATACTTTTCATGAGAAACCTTAAACCCATATGAAATTCAAGGCAAATCATGTAATGAGCAAGAAAAAACACAATAAAATTGAGTACTTCCTTCCATTGAGCAAAAGGTTCAAGCTTTTTTAGTTTAGACAAAGTTTTTGAGAGAAAAAGAGATCCCTCTAGGGTTTTAGGGTCTAAAACTATATATAGGAGTCCAAAAAACGCAGTCGGATCAACCCAACAAACCCGGGTTGACCGCATAAAAATTTGGGTATTTTTGCCTGTAGCGACCAGCTGTGGTCTCTACGCCTGGTCTCTACGCCTGGTCGCTACGGCATCCGCATTTCTTCTTGTAGGTCTGTAGCGACCACGCCTTGTCGCTACGCCTGGTCGCTACGGCATCCGCATTTCTCCTGTGAGTCTGTAGCGACCACTCCTGGTCGCTACGCCTGGTCGCTACACCCCCATTTGCTCCAAACTTCACTTTCTTAGCCTCAATTGCCTCCAAATTCACCAATTAAGCATTTCCAACACCTAACATAGACAAATGTAATGAAATGCAACCTAAATATGCCTAAATGATATCCTATATGCTTAAAATGCATCAAAAGAGATGACCAAAACCCATGCAAATATGTAAGATATCAAACTCCCCCAAACTTGTCATTTACTTGTCCTCAAGTGAACTTTCAAAAACAAGCCAAGAGAGGGTTTGAAGATGGGAGCTCAGAACCAAAAGATACACTTCGTAGCCTTCAACATCACATCCTAGGTAAACATAGCAAGCAGCATGAACAATCTTTCCTATTACACTCTAGCTTCTCAAGGTCTATCTCAACTCCAATATCTTTATACAAGTCATTCACTCATCAATCAACAACTCTTTCAAACAACTCTCACATTTATTAACAAGCAAATAAGGTGAATTCTTGCAAATGGAAACTTGATCTCAATCAATTGGTTTGGTGAGTGAAAATGGTCTAATGTGAAAGAGAGAAGGTTTCAAATACATCTTTTTAAAGTGGTAATCACTCAAAAATAGGAGCTTGATCATTATTCAAAATTTATCTAAGATAAGGAGTAATTCATGCATACATAGATTGATTCCCATCAAACTACCATTTTCCTAAATGACTCAAGTTCTACCCTTCTTCTTCCTCATCCCAAAACCCAAAGATAACATCCATCTCATCACTCACCTAATGAACACTCTTTTCTTTTCTTTTACTTAACCAACTAGGGACTTTTTATCTTTAATAACATTTAGCTCTAGCTCTCTTTATTTTTTTATCTTTTCCCATTCTTTTTTTTTTGGGTTCTATTTGACACATCTAGAGCTTTTCTTTTCTTATTTTCTTTGTCCCTAGGGATTTTTTTCTTATAGCACTCTCTTTGTTCATTCTTTTAGTTCTTCTCTTTTCCCAAACCGCAAAATCTTAAACTAAAAAGCACACAAACCCAACCACAATCCTAAATGCTAGCTCAAGTGAGGTCCTAATGCCTAGCAAAAGATGAGAACAAAGCTATGTCGCTCCCAATACTCTCAAGATTTTGCACATGACAAGCTATCAATAAAAGGTCTCACACAAGCAAATCAATGGTGGTTTCAAAGAATGGTAAGGGTTCATGGGTATGGGGGTGCCATTTGGGTTATCAATAGGGTAATGAATGGAACAAGATAACCCAAATGTGTATGAGATCCATGTTTGAGTATGCAAGTGCCCATAAGCAAGAGAAATTAAATTCATTATGTCTCAAGTAGGTTGGAGTTGGTTTCAAGAACTAGTCAATATCAAGCTCACAACAAGTTTCAAGTAGAGTCTTCAAGGCTCGAAGCATTACAAGTTTTTTTTCTTAAGATGTTTAAGCTACTTGATATGTTTAGCTAGGGTATCATGTTGAGTTCTAGACATGTGTTTTTTTCTCAAGGCAATTAAAACACAACTCCTTATGTATATGAATGCAACCTAAATGCTTCTAGACTCAATCTTAAGATGAAAATGAACAAAATATGAATCTAAATGCTGTTTTGGTGTTTTGAAAATTTTCAACATTTTAGGTTTTTCTATGCAAATAAGTATGTACAATGCCATGCATGAGACTCATGACAAGTAAACAAAACAAAACAAAACACAATGTGAGATGGTAGACTCTCCCCCAAACTTACTTCACACAGTCTCTTGTGTGGTAGTAAACTTGAAAGAGAGATCAAAAGAGAAAAAATATGAAAGAACTAAGTATTTACAAATGTGGAGATGCACTTACTTGGAGTTGGCTTGATGAGAGGAGGGAATGTGGAGGGACGGCTTGTTGAGACTTTGGCAGTTTTGGCATGACCTCTTGGAAAGTTTTAGAACTCCCTCAAACTTGTCCCTAAGCTTATTCAAACACACTAAAGCAAGATAAGAGATAAATAGAAATATATACAAAGGATAAACATGGGAATGCCTCCCAAGTGCGCTTGTTTTAAGTCTCTAGCTTGAATCGGTGTCCTTGTTAATCACAAGAATCGAAAGGTTGAGCCAATGCACTTTTGATCATTCTCTACAAGAACAAGAAACAAAGTGCGCAAAGGAGCACACTACTGTCCATAGAAAATAGATAGATTTTCATCAAAGAGCTTCACAAGAGATGTAGCATGAGTTATAAAATGCTCCCTGAGGTTCAGATGTTCATGAGAATCAAATGCATTTGGTGGAAACACAAAGTCAACTACAGGCTCAAACGATGTTTTAACAAAGTAGTCAACTTTATCCCCATCAATTCAAATAAAACACAATATTCTTATTCTTATCATTGTTTTGGCCAATGGGGTTTTCTAGCTCAAGCAAAAGCTTATCCACATCAAGTTCATCCCCTAGATCAGCTAGTTCAAGATGAGGTCTAGGTTCATCAAGCATAAAATTCAGTTTCAAGATCAATTGAAGCACAAAGATAGTCCTTGTCAAAACAAACTTCAAGATGATCTCTAGCAATCTTTTCTACTCTCAAGTCATCTAGTTTTCTAGTTTCACATATCAGATCAAGACATTCGTTGATGAGCACATGAGAATTCAAATCAGAGGCAATATCTTCAAACACAAGGCAAGCGACTATCCTCAAAATAATGAAGTTCAAAGTAGAATCACTTATACCTTCTAGTTGGGTTGGTGGAACCCAATAAAATACCTCTTTGAGCTGATGAGCAATCCTTATCTCAGTACCTGTGAGCTCGCTCCTTCTAGTGTTGCATAAGATTCAACCTTAGCATCACTGCCATGTCACTCCTTGTCAACATTGGGTTCTCTTTGCAAAAGCTCATTTACCTTCACACTCTGTTCTAGTGTGAGAACAATTTCATCGAAGGGTGGCTCCACATATGGCTCATCATCTTCCATGTGATCTTCAAATGTGTCTTCCTCTTCTTGTGGCCAGTCAAAGTAGCTTGCAGCCATTATTACAAAAAAAAAACAAAAGCTAGAATAAAAGGTTAATAATTGTACAAAGCAAAACAAAGCATAAGAAAGAAAGCTTAATCTCAAGAAAGTTCGAAATCCTAATGATAAATCTACTTAGTCCCCGCAACGGCGCCAAATTGATTACTGCGTTTTACCACAGGCCAATTAACCTAATGTGCACGCTACCACAATCGAATGGTATATCGATGCAGCACTTTAGGATCGAATCCGCAAGGAACTAATGATCTATAACACTAAGAATACACAAACTTTCCTATCTAAGCAAATAAGAAGATTGATTATTTGTAACAAGCTAAACTCCTAGAATTATAAACAAAGTGATCTCAAATTCAAACAAGAAATAAGTGCAAAATCAAACTTTCAATCAATAGCTAAGGATGGATCCATGGGCAAGATAATCGATATCGGGTGATCAAGATTCAATATAGGATGCACAAACAAAATAATCAACAAGTCTATAGGTCTAGAACTCAATAAAATAGACTAATCCACTGTCGTGACAATAATCCCTATGCTAATCAAGCATTAAACATCAACTGTCGTTGGCCTAACACAAACAAGCATGCATAAATCACAAGTCTACTAACCATTTAACATCTCTAACATCAATTGTCATTGGCTAGATATGTAAAAGACAATATTAGGTTGGTTCAAGCATTCATCAAACATCTTTCGGGCATGAAAGTACTTAAGCTCTAAATCAACTTGATCAAGGCTAATCTAGCATTAAGAACACCTAATAGGCATAAAACAATGTTAATAGAGCAAGAGACATCCTAAATATCCACTTAAACACCTAATCTACTTAACCCATGAATCACAAGTTCACTACTCAATACTCTTCATGAAAAACCTTAAACCCATATGAGATTCAAGGCAAATCATGTTAATGAGCAAGAAAAACACAATAAAAATTGAAGTACTTCCTTCCAATGATCAAAAGGTTCAAGCTTTTTTAGTTTAGACAAAGTTTTTAGAGAAAAAGAGATCCCCCTAGGGTTTTAGGGTCTAAAACTATATATAGGAGTCCAAAAAACGAGTCGGATCAACCAACAAACCCGGGTTGACCCATAAAAATTGGGTATTTTTGCCCTGTAACGACCAGCTGTGGTCGCTACGACTGTAGCGACCACGCCTGGTCGCTACGGCATCCGCATTTCTGTTGTAGGTATGTAGCGGACCACGCCTGGTCGCTACGGCATCAGCATTTCTCCTGTGGGTCTGTAGCGACCACTCCTGGTCGCTACGCCTGGTCGCTACACCCCCATTTTGCTCCAAACTTCACTTTCTTAGCCTAAATTGCCTCCAACTCACCAATAAGCATTTCCAACACCTAACATAGAAAAATGTAATGAAATGCAACCTAAATATGCCTAAATGATATCCTATATGCTTAAAATGCATCAAAAGAGATGACCAAAACCATGCAATATGTAAGATATCAAAAGAAGCTTGGGATACTTTGGTTAATCAATTTGAAGGCGATACAAGTGTAAGAAGGACAAGAATCGATCACTTGGCTTCAAAATTTGAGAACCTAAAAATGGAGTCTGCAGAGTCAGTAGGGAGCTTTGTAACTAAACTAAGTTCTCATGCTAATGAGGCTTCTGTTCTTGGGAAAAAGTACAAAGACAAGAAATTAGTTAAGAGGCTCATTAGATCTCTGCCACCTCGTTTTGATGCTTACAAAGCAGTTCTGAACCTTGCTATGGATACAAACACTATGAGTTTTGACCAACTTGCTGGCATACTGAAGGCTGAAGAACTTGATAAACTTGAAAGATGCCAACAAAAAAAGTGATAGCATTCTCAGCTGAGACAAAAAGAGGTTGATCGAGTTCAGCGAATTGAAGAAAATCTCAGTCTTATAGCTCGTAACTTCAATAAATTTATGAAAAGAGTGGAAAAGGAAAATCAAGAGGCACAAGCAGATTTCAGAGAAACGAAAATGACATATCAAGTGTTCAAGGAGTAAGAACTGAGAACTTACGAAGTAATAAGAAGAAAGAGCTACAATGTCATGATGTGATGGTTATGGTCATTTCCGTAATGAATGTCCCCGAGGCAAAAGGAAGGAGCTGAAATGCATTGAGTGCAAAGGCACAAGGCATACAAGAAGTGAGTGTCCCAAATACCCTAAGCAAGGACAATTATTATGTGTGTTTAAGTGATACTGAGTCTGAAAAAGACAGCGACTCTGATGAACTTCTACTGAACTTTGTTGCTCTTACTTCACAAGACTCTGCTGGAGACACATTACAAGAAATGATTCTGATTCAGAAGCTCGAGATAATCAAGATGCATAGGATCTAAAGAAAGAGTATCAAACTTTATTTGATAAGTTTGCTGAGCTTAGTCACGAAAATCTCAAACTCATCAAAGAAAAGGCTATGCTCAAGGCTCAGGTAAACATCTTGGAACTTGAGCAACCGAGTGTTGAAAAATAAGTCGAAAGGGAGGATCAATCAAAGACATAAATGTTGAAGCCATGTCTCTTAAAAAGATTGTCCATGGCAACATGAGGAAACTCAGTTGGGGCTTGAGCTCAAATTGCTTTGCGTTCAAGAATTGCTTTCCCAAGAGTTAGATAAGAATCAACTTCTAGAAAGGCAATTGACTGACAACCAGAAGCAAATAAGGATGCTGAACACGGGGTCTAAGAATTTAGACAAGATACTATCTATTGGTCAATCCTCAAATCTAACTGGGGTTTGGGTATCTTAGAAACTCGCAAAAAGACCAAGCTATGGATGGTGACCTCACGTTTGTAAAAGCATCCAACCCGGAACCGATTGTTGACACCAAGACCAAAAAAATCATGATGATAAAAAACTGAATACAACACGTCACAAGACGAATCACGCTCACAAAAAGGGATGCCATTTTTGTGGAATGATAAATCATAAGGTTGCAAACTGCTATAGTTGAAGAAATCAACTTGAAAGGGGATAGAGGCTAAACCTCTGCTTCATAGATTCTAAGCACTTTGGCTATGTTTGGATCGCAAAACGAGACTACTACCCTAAGTTAACTCAATTCTCTACTTCTGAATCAAGCAATCATGCGACAAAACAAGCCTTTAAAGAATCAAATGTTGGTTGCAACTTTGCTCACATTCAAAATGAAGAAGCTAACATTCTTAGCAATGTAGCCTACACTTCCAACATGGATGATGAGTCGATCCCTTGGTACTTTGACAGTGGGTGCTCTAGGCATTTGACAGGGGATCAAAACTATTTTGGAAGAAGTCACTCAGGTTCAAAGTGGAAAAGTCACGTCTGGTGATGGGGGACAAGGAAATTCATAAGTGTGGGGAATAAAGATCGAGAAGACTTGCCTTCTTTGTTTAATTTATTTTTTGTTGATGGTCTTAAGGCAAATCTCATAAGTATCAGTCAGCTCTGTGACGAAGGCCTAAAAGTTCTATTCACAAGCAAAGAGTGTCAAGCTTCAAATAAATATGAGAATGTGGTTATGTGCGGAGTTCGCTCAGGGAACAATTGCTTCATGTGGAAATGCACAAATGTGTGTCTTTCGGCTACGGAGTCTAAGATTGATCTCCGGCATAAAAAATTGGGTCACATGAATACTCATGGACTAACGAGACTTGTTATAGCTGAAGTTGTTCGTGGAGTTCCAGAGTTAGAACGAGAAACCGACACTGTGTGTGGCGCTTGCAGTAAAGGAAAACAAATTATGGTGCAGCACAAACAAGTAAGCCATATTAGCTCCGATAAAATGCTCCAGTTGGTTCATATGGATCTCTTGGGACCAATCAAGCCGGAAAGCATATCTGGAGAGAGATATATCTTATATTGGTTGATAATTTTTGCGGTACACATGGGTGATGTTTCTACGCAACAAGTCTGATGCAATTGACAGTTTCAAGTACTTGGCTCTACAACTTAAACAAGAAAGAGGAGGTATAGTACAAATTCGAAGTGATCATGGAGGTGAGTTTCAGAATGATTTATTTGATAATTTCTGTCAAAGTCAAGGGATTTGACACCAATACTCAGCTCCAAGAACTCCTCAACAGAATGGAGTAGTTTGAGAAGAAAAATTGAACTATACAAGAAATGGCTAGGATCTACTTCTTGGAAATAATGTTCCTTTCGGGTTTCTGGGATAAAGCAGTTAACACAGCATGTTACATCATCAACAAAGTATATGTCAAGCCAAACAAAAACCACCCCCTATTAGAGTTACAAAGGAAAAACACCAAAACCTTGGATATTTTCATATCTTTGGGTGCTTGTGTTATATCTTAAATCAGATTACTCCTTAGGATTACATGCAGACTCGGAATAAAACTCTATTAGATGGATGTTAAAAGTGCCTTTTTGAATGGGTTGCTACAAGAAGAAGTATATGTAACACAAACCAAAGGGGTTTGAAGATCCACATCATCCGGACAATGTCTACAAACTGAAAAGGGCGTTATATGGACTGAAACAAGCCCCACAGGCTTGGTATTGGAGATTAACAAAATTTCTTCTCAAGTCTGGCTTCAAAAGAGGGGGAGTCGACAAAACTCTATTCATTCAAGAATTTGACAAGCAGATCCTAATCATCCAACTATATGTTGATGACATAATATTTGGTAGCACATCTACAAGAATGAAGGATGAGTTCGTAACGACTAATGACGAAAGAGTTTGAAATGTCAATGGTGGGAGAGTTGAACCATTTCCTTGGACTGCAAATAAAACAAATGATGATGGATTTTTTGTGACTCAAAGCACTTGTGCAATAAACCTAGTAAAACGCTTCGGGGGCAAAACATCAAGATTGCTAAAACTCCAATGAGCATCAAAATTAAGTTGTCGCGAGATGAGACATGGGAGAAGGTTGATGAAAAACTCTATTGCGTTATGATTGGAAGTCTCTTGTATCTGACAACAAGCCGACCTAATCTGTGTTTGAGTGTTGGAATGTGTGCACGATTAGGGCTGGGCATTTTATTCGTTAAATTTGACTCGATTCGTTATTCGTTTCGATTCGATCCGTAAAATTCGGATATCCATAAGTCGTCGAAGCAAAGCAAATACTAAAAGTTAATATCCGTTAGAAACGAAGCAAACCACAAATACTAAAACATTTAGAGCCAGATACTGATAAAGGATTTTTATTCTATCCTAATCAAAGTAGTATAGATGAGTGTCAATCCAATCCTAAGTGATTTCAAAGCAATGAGAATACAAATCTATTGTTTTGTTGATGAAAATAGAAGTAACAAGAACAAACAAAGATAGTAACTAAAGATTTCAATCAAATAGAGAATTAGGACTCATGGGTATAGGTATTTGACTTCAAGTGATTAAGTTCCAATCTAAGGTGGCAAGTTATTAATCAGTAGGTTTCCTTAAGTCTAGATCACAACAATAGACAAGTTCTTTGTCAAGACACAAGTCCCTATCTCATTATGCATTAAACATCAAAATGTCTTTGGCTTAACACACTCAAACATGCATTTAAATCAAGTCTAATAACTATCTAGCAATCCTTACATCAAAGGTCTTTGGTTATTCAAGCTAGAGCAAAGTTGAGTTGGTTCAGACATTTTAAACAAACACTTGTGGTGCATAAAATGTCTAGAGATCAAGATTAGAGAGATCAAGACTAATCTAGCATTGAACACACTCAATAAGCAAGGAAACATATAAACCTAACATTGAACACCCTATATTTTCACTTAATCACTCTAATCACCCTAACCCATGAATCCAAAAAGAGTCTACTCAATAATCTTCATAATTAAGCTTAAACCCATGATAGATTCAAGACTAATCATGTTAAGATTGTTAAATAAACTCAAACAACTCAAGAAAGAAAGATTAAACTAAATAAGATTCAAGCTTTATTCCCAAAAAGCAATGTGTTTAGAGAGAAAAATAAGATAGATTCCTCAAATTAGGTCTTAGGAGTATTTATATGAAGCTAAAACTCGAGCTGGTTCAATCACAATATCCAGATTAAACCAGAGTAAACCAAAATAAAAAGGTAAAAAGTGACGTCCGCGACCCATTTCAGCCGCGGCCACTTACCCGCGGTGCTCCTCTTTTGGCCGCGACCTCCTCAGGCCGCGGTGTGACCCGCGGTGCAACCCTGTCCATTTCCCCGAGAGTTGGCCGCGACCTGTAATCACCCGCGGCCCATGCCCACGGTGTTCCTCTCCTGGCCGCAACCTACTCAAGCCGCGGCGGGACCCGCAGCGACTTCCTGTCCATTTTCTCGACTGCTGACCGCGACCCGTCTTAACCCGCAGCCACCGCCCGCGGCGATCTTCTCCCGGCCGCGACCTCCTCAGGCCGCGGTGATGCCCGCGGTGGAACCCTGCCTCAAATCTGTCAACACTCTGCCGCGACCTGCGTATGCCGCGGCGTAGGTCGCGGCCAGTCCCTGCCTATTTTTCACTTCTTTGAATGCTTCATGACTCCTTTGGCTCCAATATTTCCCTTGTACTTCTCCAAACCTACAAATATGAAAATGAAATGCAATGCAACCTATATGAACCTAAACACTAGCTCAAGTGATCATTTTATACACAAAATATAGGATTAAAAACATGAATTATGCAAGATATCAACTCCCTCCAACTTATCCTTTACTTATCCACAAGTGAACTTTCGAGCGCAAGGGAGGAAAAGAGTGACATATTGGGAGATTAAACCGAAAGATACTCTTCAAAACCATCAATGTGATATCCTTACAAAATATTACCAAGTAGCAAAAGCAGCCTCCTAAAAACTCTAACTTTTCTAGGCCTATTTCAACTCCTTAATCTTTACACTTACCACCAAGACTCCACAAGCAAATCAATCAACCAACCCTCACATTCATTGGCACAAACACATAAGTGCACTCTTGAAAATAGGCAATTGGTCCAAATCATTTGTCTTGGTGAGAAAAATGCTTGAAGCTATGGTGAAGTAAGAAGGTTATCAAGTTCTTTCGTGGTTGTTTACTCTCAAGAACAAGTAGCTTGACATTATGTATAATATATCTAAGAAAGAGAACAACTCATGCATGCAATGCTCAATCCTCATTGTTCTACCCATTTCCTAGACACAAAACAATTTCTACCCTTGATCCCTAATGTCAAACTCCCTTTCACTCACCAAAAGACTTCAAGAACACTCAAGAACACTCTCACTTTTAGAACTCTTTGTTTCTTTGGACTACTAGGGATTACTTTGCTCTTTAATTTTTGCTTTTAGCTCTTTTTTTTTCCCACTCTTTTGATTTTTTTTCTTAGGGATTTGTCTTTCTTTTGACACTCCTTGAGCTAATATTTTCTTTTTCTTTAATCCCTAGTATCTTATCTTTGTTTTTAAACTTTTGAGTTCACTCTTTTCACTCACTTTTATTAACCCTTCTGGCTCAAACACTTAATACTCTCTTCCCATCCTATGAACTAGACAATCATGACATCCTAAAGCTAGAAAGCAATGAGGACCAACCATTGTCGTTCCCAATACTCTCAAACATTATGCACATCTTAAGCTTTCAGAAAAAAAACCTCACTCATCAAATCAATTATGGCTCGAAGGGAAGGTAGGGTTAATGGGTATGAAGAACCATCTAAAGGGGAGATGGCCACTTGAGTTGCCAAAGATTGATAAAAGGGATTAAGGCTAACTCAAGTGTGTGTGAGGTAACCATGATCAAGCACAACAAGAGCCCATAAGCAAGATAAATTAAGTTCATTAACTCAAATAAGATTGGAGTTGGTTTAAAGGACAAGCAAGCTTCATCAATCCAACAAGTTTCAAGAGGAGCTTTAAGGCTCGAAGTCTACAAGTTGTCAAGAAGATGCTCAAGCTACTTACTATGATTGAGAAGGGTGTCACATTGAGTTCTTTGCATGAGTTCTTTACAAGGTTAACTCCCAATGAAAGAATGCAATCTATATGATTCTAGACACAATCCTAGATGCAAATAATGAAAATGATGCAACTATATGCTTTTGCAAATTTTCAATTTTTTTTTTGATGTTTTTAATGCAATAACTATTTACAATGCATGACTAAAGTGTATGAAATTCATCAAAATAAACATAGTTAGATACTTGGTACCTCCCCCAAACTTAAATCACACAGTCTCTGTGTGACTAAGAGAAAGGGAAATACCGAAAAAATGACAAAAGAAAAAGAAAAGTGGTATATACAATGAAAGTTTGGAGCAATACCTCAAGAGGAGATTATAGTATGGCAGCGGATGTCTAGAGTCAGTGAAAGTAACTGGCATGATTCATAGCGACTAGAGGAGGCTGTTGCGGTATGTCTACCATAAGGCTTGAGTGCTTCACCGCCTTTATTCTCTCCTCTAGGACTAGACTTAACCTGAAAAACTCAACCACATTTATTAAACAACCTAAAAAGCTAGAAAAAGTAAGAGTATATACAAAGATAACATGGGACTTCTCCCAAGTGAGCTTGTTTTAAGTCTCTAGCTTGACTACCTTTTCACTTGGCTAATGAGAAGGAGGATCCTTCCACCTTCAAGAGTGATGGTCTTGATTGGATCATCTTGTAGCTGGGGAGTTATTATGGCTCTTGCACTTAAAAAATGGTTTAGACCTTCCCTTGCATTTGATCTTGTACTCAATAGCTCCATCCTTAAGCTTCATTGGGTGTAGAGTGAGAGTGTGTGGCATTTATCAAGATGTGGAGGGTGAGGTTCTTTCATTATCTTCTTCTTTCCATGAGTAGCCATAATGTCTCTACTCACCTCCTCCTTTTGAGCAGTTTCTAAATGCTCATCACACATCACTTGAGAATTCCCCATCAAGACTTTCTTGCCCACTAACAACCACTTCATCCTTCATCTTTTCAGTGAGAGGTTTTTCACAAGTGATGGTTCCACAATACTCAACATTCACCATTGGAGACTTGATTGGGTAGAAGATATCTTGTTGACATTGTGGAGAGTCACCCTCTTGTTAGGAAATCAATGCAAGCACCAACAGTAGCAAGGAAAGGTGTGCCTAAGATCAATGATACTCTCCTCTTAGTCATCATGTCCAAAACAGTGAGGTCTATTGGAATGGTGCATGTTCCAATCTTCAAAGGAAAGTCCTTGATGAGACCAATAGGGGTTGTAGAAGAAGAGTCCCCAAACATAAGTGAAGAAGTGTTAGTCTCCATGTTCTTAATCCCTAAGTTCTTCACCATCTCCAATGAGATCACATTCACACTTGCACCAGAATCAACAAGAGCATCATCAAGAGTGAATTCACCAAGAGAGCATGGTAATGTGAATTTTCCTTGGTCTTTAAGCTTAAGAAGTGACTTTGGTGGGGTTTGTGGATCAAGGCTTGCTGTGGAGATGTCAAGAAGCTCTCCTATTTGTTCTTTGTGATTTAGAATGTCCTTGATCAGCATCATTTGGACATGAGCATCACGCATATTTGAGATCTCTGGAAGCTTGACTCCTACATCACTTATATCTTTTCTGAACTTAGATATCACTTTCTTTTGAGCTTTAGTGAGGAACCTTTGTGGAAATGGGAGCTTATCATAAGGTGGTTGCTCAACCTCGGGAGTCTCTTCCAGCTCTACCTTCTTCAACTTCTGGACAACTTTTCCTATTAACTGGTTTCTCAGCTGTGTGTTGAGATGGTTGCACAACCTTTTCCTCAACCTTCTCTACAGCTTGTATCTCAAGTCTCTTTAGAACCTTGTGTTCAGCCTTCTCCACAATCTGCACCTCATCCTTGGCTACAATTTGTTCCCCAACATGTCCAATCTCAGTTCCATACAAGATCCTTTCAATCTCATCCACTTCTTTCTCATGATCACTCAATACAATCTCAGAAACAACATTAGAAATGATGGCATTACAATATTCTTTGGGGTTCTGCTCTGATTTCCCTGGTAAAGATCCATTGGGCGCTTAGAGCTTGAACTCATAGAGGCAAACTGATTCCCTAAACTCTTGAACTTGTTGTTGAGCTCATTTTAGCTTCCATCAATCTTTGTGTGGATGTTCTTCAGTTCATCTCCAATATTCTTTTCATTTCTTGCTTGAGATTCTAGTAGTTGCTTGAACATTGTTTCCACACTTGTATCTTTGGGTGGACTTGTGAAGAGGTTCCTTGAGCTTGAATAGACTGATTTCCTTTAGAGGGAAACCTAGAGGATAGGTTGATTGACTGGATATCCATTTGCTGGTTGTTATAGAAGAGTTGTTGCTGGTAGGTGTTTGGATATTGAGGCTTGTTCTGGAATGAGTTTTGGTACTGAAGTTGGGATCCTTCTTGCACCATTGACCATTAGCATTGATGAAGCACAACTCTTGTTGTCCTTCCAAACCCTCAACTTCATTGACTTCAAAAGCTTCTTCTTGAGCTTGCTTACCAACAAAGTTCACATTCTCTTGTTTTGCCCTATCCAAAAGGAGCAGGTCCAGCTTGTCTTAGAGAGACTTCAACTCTTTTCTTTTGTAGAAATCATCACCATTTCCACTTCGGTTTTGCCTCTCACAATCATCGTTATACACTGAGTCACTTTGAGCCATATTCTCCACAAGCTCCATTCCATCTTGAGCAGTTCTTCCTAAGAAGAAACCATTGTTGGCGGTGTCCAACATGCTACGATATTTAGGTAAAACTCCCATGTAGAAGGAGCTTAGAAGACTTTCGTTAGTGAAACCATGGTGTGGGCATTGAGACCAGAATCCTTGAACATTTCCCAAGCTTCACCAAAACCTTCTAAGTTCTTTTATTGAAACCCTGAGATTGCATTCGGAGCTTGGTTGTTCTTGAGATCGAGAAGAACTTGTTAAGAAAAACTGTCTTGCATTCATCCCATGTTTCAATAGAAGATCTTGGTAAGTTCTTCTCCCAGGTATGGGCTTTATCTCCCAAAGAAAAGAGAATAGCCTCAACTTAAAAGCATCTTCTGAAATTCCATTGATCTTCACTGTGCCACACAACTTGTCAAAATTATCCAAATGATCCAAAGGATCCTCCAAAACCGGGCCATGGCACTTGTTTCTCTGGATTATGTTGATCAAGCTTGATTTAGTTTCAAAGTTGTTGTTCTCCACAGCTGGAGGTCGAATACCCGCCCTATTCCCATGGATATGAGGCTGGTCATATGTACCGATTGCTCTAGCTTGGCGTGGAGGGTGTTGTGGCCTAAGGTTTGCAGCTCCTTGACCATTTCCTTCTTGAGCTCCCCCTAGAGGAACTCCTTGAGGGTTTTGTCTACGGTTGTCAGCTCCATAGACATATTCTTGATGAGGTTGATCCTGATTTTCATCCATCTCGAACCCCAATCTTTCCAAATGAGCCAGTCGCTCTGCTCTTCTCTTTCTTGCTAACTCTCTCTCTAAGCACTTATGTTGTCTACTCTTGGAATAAGATTTATTGGTCCTCTACTCCTCAAGTTCATGCACCTATCATTCAAAGAGAGATGAAGAAAGAGTATCAGTATAGAAATAAAAGAAAATAAGACTTAGTCTCAAGCAATGACTAAATCTCACTGTCAAAATCAACTTAGAACTGGCAACGGTGCCAAATTTGATAAATGATTTTTACTCTATCCTAATCAAAGTAGTATAGATGAGTGTCAATCCAATCCTAAGTGATTTCAAAGCAATGAGAATACAAATCTAGTGCTTAATCTAAGTGCAATCATTTTTGTTGATAAAAATAGAAGTAACAAGAACAAACAAAGATTATAACTAAAGCTTTCAATCAAATAGAGAATTAAGACTCATGGGTATAGTATTTGACTTCAAGTGATTAAGTTCCAATCTAAGGTGGCAAGTTATTAATCAGTAGGTTTCCTTAAGTCTAGATCACAACAATAGACAAGTTCTTTGTCAAGACACAAGTCCCTATGTCATTATGCATTAAACATCAAATGTTTTGGCTTAACACACTCAAACATGCATTTAAATCAAGTCTAATAACTATCTAGCAATCCTAACATCAAAAGTCTTTGGTTATTCAAGCTAGAGCAAAGTTGAGTTGGTTCAGACATTTCATCAAACACTTGTGGTGCATGAAATGTCTAGAGATCAAGATTAGAGAGATCAAGACTAATCTAGCATTGAACACACTCAATAAGCAAGGAAACATATAAACCTAACATTGAACACCCTATATTTTCACTTAATCACTCTAATCACCCTAACCCATGAATCCAAAAAGAGTCTACTCACTAATCTTCATAATTAAGCTTAAACCATGATAGATTCAAGACTAATCATGTTAATATTGTTAAATAAACTCAAACAACTCAAGAAAGTAAGATTAAACTAAATAAGATTCAAGCTTTATTCTCAAAAAGCAATGTGTTTAGAGAGAAAAATAAGATAGATTCCTCAAATTAGGTCTTAGGAGTATATTTATGAAGCTACAACTCGAGCTGGTTCAATCACAATATCCAGATTAAACCAAAATAAAAAGGTAAAAAGTGACGGCCGCGACCCATTTCAGCCGCGCCCACTTGCCCGCGGTGCTCCTCTTTTGGCCGCGACCTCCTCAGGCCACGGTGTGACCCGCGGTGCAACCCTGTCCATTTCCCCGAGAGTTGGCCGCAACCTGTAATCACCTGCGGCCCATGCCCGCGGTGTTCCTCTCCTGGCCGCGACCTACTCAAGCCGCGGCGACTTCCTGTCCATTTTCTCGACTGCTGACCGCGACCCGTCTTAACCCGCGGCCACCGCCCGCGGCGATCTTCTCCTGGCCGTGACCTCCTCAGGCCGCGGTGATGCCCGCGGTGGAACCCTGCCTCAAATCGGTCAACACTCTGCCGCGACCTGCGTATGCCGCGGCGTAGGCCGCGGCCAGTCCCTGCCTATTTTTCACTTCTCTGAATGCTTCATGACTCCTTTGGCTCCAATATTTCCCTTGTACTTCTCCAAACCTACAAATATGAAAATGCAATGCAATGCAACCTATATGAACCTAAACACTAGCTCAAGTGATCATTTTATAAAATATAGGATTAATAACATGAATTATGCAAGATATCAGATACCCGATCCAATCCGTTATTATACAAATAGATGTATATCTATAAATAAATATAAAATTTTATATGTATAATTTTATAAATTATTATTTTAATATATAATTTTATTTAGAATTTGCTTATAAAATCTTTATAAAAAGACAATTTTCAAAAAAAAATTGTGTGTTTATAAGAAAATTTGATTAATTTTAGAAAATTATGGAACAAATAGTTTCATTAATTTTTATTATTCATTTTATATTATGTAAAAATATTTTTTAAAAACAAATTTGTATATTTTTCTAGATTACTTGTATTAAACAAAGTAGATGAGATATTCATAAATATTAGTAAATATTCGTAAATATCCAAAAAAAATCTGGATATCTGGAAGGCCGGATATCCGTATTTCTCCGAAGCAAAACAAATCGGAAAATCAGATGTCCGTAAGATACGAAGCAAATCACAAATACTGAAAATTACGGGGTTATTCGATCTGTGCCCACCCCTATGCACGATATCAAGCAAGCCCACGAGAATCACACATGCATGCGGTTAAGCGAGTCATCAAATATGTCAAAGGAACACTAGAGTTTGGGTTACACTTTACATTTGAGACTAACACAAACTTAGCTGATTTTGTGATTCAGATTGGGTTGTCTGTGTGGATGATCGTAGAAGCACGTCAGGCGGGTGTTTCTTTCTTGGAAACAACATGGTGTCATGGCATAGTAAAAAGCAAAATTGTGTATCCTTGTCTACAGCTGAAGCTGATTACATTGCCCTTGGGAGTTGTTGTACTCAATTTCTCTGGATGAAACAAATGCTAGTGGACTATGAGTATGAAATCTGACCCTCTCTTAGTTCACTGTGATAATATGAGTGCCATAAACTTGACTAAGAATCCAATTGAACATTCTCGAACTAAGCATGTTGACATAAGACACTATTTTTTCCGAGACTTGGTTGAGGATAAAGTTGTTGTAATTAAGCATGTAGCATCTGAAAGACAACTTGCTGATATTTTTACAAAACCACTAGATTTCAACAGTTTCTTGGGATTGTTGATATGTGAATCCCATAAGAAAATGGAAAAGTGACACTGTACAGTCTTCAACTCTCACATATGATCTAACATTTTATAATCTCATCTCAGCAAATCATTGGGTTGAAATAATCCCTGGTTAAGGTCTAAGTGCACAAGTTCAAGTGAGAAGGACACTCGCCTTTGAATAGGATGAATCACATTTTATGTCTGAGATGTCGATCATTGTCTGGATAGAACAAGGGAAACACATGTACAGATGAGTGTAGCACACAAAAAGAAGTAAGGTGCAATTTTTTTTTAAAGGGCCAATATGATAGACACTAGTTTTGGCTCAGGGTGATACAACACTTTGATCTGCGTTCGATCACTATCTTGATTGGACAAAAGACTCTTACAGTTTAAAATGATGGATACATGGTTCGGGTCAAGTTGTCACCACACCTTGAACTGAATTGATCATTGTCCTGATTAAATCAAAGTTCTCTTGGCGACAAAAGATACTAGCGACACCTTTTGTCGAGATTGCAGGGGCACATGATGTATGTACGCGCCGGCTTGTTGTGGGCATTGCAGGGGTACAAAGACGTTGTACTAGCGACATCTTAGTGATGGCGGGGGGTACGGAGTAAACTACAATATTAGTGATGCATGTAGGGTTATATAGGTATGAGGAGAATATGGGGTGCAAAGAGTAGCCATGTACTATCATCGCATTGTTTATTGTTGTATTTTGCTCTAGGTATATGGTTGATATGTGAGGTGTAATAGGCATCGTTTTTGTGTCATGCTAGAGCTAGGCCTACATAATCATATTGCTATGTACTGAGTCAGTGGTTTGCGGTTTAACATCTCATGTCTTACTAAGTGATTTCTTTTTTATTGAATGCATTTTGTTTCTTTGCAGATGATCATTCAAATATCTGGTTGATTTGATGTTTTGGAATTATAACCATTTTAATTCGGTTTTAATACGGCTTTCGTTACCATTTATTTTGGTTTCTAAATTTAAAAATGATTGATCGAGCTTGTATTTTATTAAATATTTTATTATGTTCTTAATAATTCAGTTTAATTCGGCATTTTACTCTAAGTAGCGAGAGAGAAAGATTTGAGTGTTACAAAACTGCTGGATATAAATGAACACATGAGCAATTCCACTGGTTAAAAGTAGGGATGTTAAGTACAAGGTCATGGCTCAGCCGTCTTTTGTTTAAAATAAACCTAGCCCTCTTTTAACCCAGTCTTATTTCAACTTTATTTTAATTAATGGTTAAGGTTGGTACCATGGTTAGCCTATATAATTTTCATGCATGCAAACAAATGTTTGTATACTAATTTTAACCAAAAAATTACATTATTAGCAACTTAAAATATGATCATATAAATGAAAAAAAAACGTAAAATCGTGTTTTCTCGCCAAACCCCTAATCGCGTTTTCTCGCCAAACCCATAATCGCGTTTTCTCGCCAAAACCCTAATCGTTTTTTTCTCGCCAAAACCATAAAATCGAATTTTCCGCCAAAACCACAAAATCGCGTTTTCCCCGCCAAAACCGCCAAAACCGTAAATTCGCGTTTTCCTGATAAAATCGCAAAATCGAGTTTACTCGCCAAAAACGCAAAATTGTGTTTTCTCGCCAAAACCATAAAAATCTCGTTTTCCCGCCAAACCGTAAATCGCATTTTCCGCCAAAACCGCAAAATCGTGTTTTCCCACCAAAACCGCAAAATTGCATTTTTCCGCCAAAACCGCAAAATTACGTTTTCTCGCCAAAACTGCAAAATCGTGTTTTCCCGCAAAAACCACAAAATTGTGTTTTCCCGCCAAAAACGCAAAATTGAGTTTCCCGCCAAAACTGCAAAATCGCGTTTTCCCGCCAAAACGGCCCCCTTTTTCTAGTTTTCGCGTTTTCCCGCCAAAACCGCAAAATCGTGTTTTCCTGTCAAAAATGCAAAATTGAGTTTTCCCGCCAAAACTGTAAAATCACATTTTCCTGCCAAAACCGTAAAATCGCATTTTCCCGCCATAACCAAAAAATTGAGTTTTCCCGCCAAAACCGTGAAGTCGCGCTTTCCCACCAAAACTGTGTAATCACAAATCAAGTTTATCCGCTAAAACCAAAAACCATTAAAAAACACAACTTTCGGTTTTGGTGAAAAAAACTCGATTTTGTGATTTTGGTGAGAAAATTCAATTTTTTCGTATTTATGGTTTTGCCAAAAAAACTTTTTTTTGCATAATCAAACAAATTTAAAATTTTAGTAGATATTTAAATAGTATATAATAATTGTGTTAATCAAAATAAATAGACTAAAATATAAACTCTATACATTATAGGGCTAACTTTTTTTAAGTCATGTTTCAAAATTAAAGGTTAGAACTAGAAATGATTTTACAGGGTTAGGGCTAACCCTATTAAATTAAATCCATATTAACATCCCTAGTTAAAAGTAGGATGCCATCTGTCAGCCTTCAGGCAAGGAAGAATCCGTAGTGCCTACTTGGCAGGACAAAGCTTCTGATAAGATAAAACTTTTAGATAAATAGAGTTCTAATATCTTACGATATACACATAACTTTCTTAACCCTAAGGAATAGACACGATATTTTACTATAAGGAAACTCAAAACTATAAGAGGAAGCTTAAAATTCATTCGACTTTCACAGAAGTAGGCATCTAAAACCAGGGGTTTTTACTCAAATACGTTGATCCCTTGCTTAAAGGTCATTACAACGCTTGCTCTGTTCCTTTGATTTTATCTATTGTAGTGTCACCAAGAATCTTCATTAATTAACCTATTATTTTTTATCAAAAAAAAACAATCATTTATTATGATTATTTTTATAACTGGTTTCATAATAACTAACTTGAGAATGACATGTAGAAAACGATTTTTTAAAATAATTTAAAGAATATAAGATATTTGCGTATTTTGAGAAAAAGTAACTCAGATCGGTATGGATATCACTACAAAAAAAGGTTAGTTTAAATCATTTATTTTATATATTTGTATTACTTTTAAATGATGTAAAAATATTTTACATCATTTAAATAAATGACTTACTTTTTGGTGATGCAAATAATTTGCATCAATTTGTTTAAAACTGATGTAAAAATAGTAAATATTTCCATCACTTATTTTAAATGATGTTAGTATGTGTCAATTGTTAAAAATGATGTTACCATTTAAATCATTTATAATAATTTGATGTTAAATATTTATTTCAGTTGTAAATAATTGATGTTAAAATTACTATCAATTATAATAGAAATTATTGTATTACATCAATATAAGAAAATATTTTATTACGTTAAAGAATTACCATAATTATTATTTTTATTAATTAATGAAATTTTAGCAAACAATATCTTTTCCAATATCACTTAAGATTAACAGAACTGATTATGGATATTGGTATCAATGGTAAATGATCGATATTACATTTTTATCCGTTTTCATATGTTACTATAAATTAAATGAAATCATTTCCCATTATTTTATTTTTCATATCGTTTGAAACAAAATTTGACGGAAAAAAATATAGAAATAAGAAAAAAAACAGAAAAAAAAAGAAAGAAGATGAATTCCAGAAAGGCACTAGAGTTTCTTCAGTTGTGATTTTTCTTCTCGTTGGTAGCTTAAAGTTGATTCAATTGGTGTAAAAGAGATTCATCAAAAATTTCCTTTGAGCCACTTTATATAACTTCATATTTGCTTTACTAATCACTCTTTCCAGTGAATCCTTTTCTTTGTCTGCCATAATACAGATTCTGCAAAGAGCAAAAAACAGATTAATCACTTAAAAATTGTGCTCAGGTAAAACATACAAACAGACAAAGATTTGAGAATGAATTTTACAATTACCTTTAAACACTTGTTAACATAAATGAATATAACTTGTTTAAAAATAAAAAAGAACTGAGATGAAGAGAATCAAACTAATGTTTGTATATATAATCCAAAAAGATAATACACACACACACACAAAAAATCAAAGTGATAAAGCCAGAACCTCCTCTTGGTATTAGTAGGTGATGAACCATATGTTTCACGATGAACAGATTTTCTAATACATAGAGTGAGAGAGAGAAAATACAGGTTATCATGAAGGTAAAAAAGTTATTCTTGTTTTGTTTTAAAAGATGAATGAGCAGTTAGAGAAACGTGATTTAGAACGTGAAGAATGAGAGATAATAAGAATTTGAGTTGAAACTAATATTGAGATTTTTCGACAATTTGTTTTTTCTTTTTCATTTTGCTTTGACTCCCCTATTTAATTTTTTAACGTGAAAGTTTTTTTCATTAATAATAATTAAATATTTAAAATTAAAACCACAACTCAACTGATGTCAAAAACTAAAAGCTATCGACACTTAATTAGTAATTAACATCAATTGTCAGAAGTAATTTTAATTAACATCATTTACGTTTTTGATGTAAATGTTGCATCTTTTGAAAATTGATTCTAATAGAAGTCACTAAAACATGAGTTAAATAATTGATACTAATTCACATTGCTGTGTCAATTGTTTAAAATGATGTAACTTAGCAGATATTTGTATCATTTTTATTAAACTGATATTAATGAACCAAACTTTTAATTTTATAGTTAAGATAAAATCGGATTAATTTTGTTAATTACATTTAGTTTTGTTCTTCGCTTAAGATTTGTAAATATATTTTAGTAATTTTATGTTCAACTAGATATGTGGCATTCAAAATTTAACAAAAAGTGAAATGTTGATTGTTTGGAACTGCATAAATGTACCAAATATATTATTTTTTTGAAAATTCATCTATATTATTAAAATAAAGTAATTTTTAAAATAACTCTTTTTACTCTAATAATTACAACTTAATCATTACAATTAATAATTATTAATTAATTAACTATAAATCATTTGTTTTGTTAGATTATTTTCTAATCAATTTTACTATTATTATGTAACCAAATTTATCATTATTCTCTAACTGGAATATTTTTTAATAAAATTTTAAAATAAAATTAAATATATTTATTTAAAATTTGATGTACAAACTTTAAGTATTATATTCACGTATATTATTATTTCATTTCACACACAAAAAGTAAACTATGAAATTTTTAGTAAAGCAAATAAAGTTATTTTTAATATATTTTAAATAATTTGATGATTAATATTTTCACACATATATTTTGAGCTATACGAATAGAATAACTAAATTTTAATTTAATATTTTTCACAAAAAATAAAAATAGAAGGAATTTTATTTTGCTTATAAAAAAACTTAAAGACATATCTATCTAGTTTATTAATATAGAAGTGAATTTTAATTTACATAAAATAATTTATTTTGGAAAAATAGATTTATTAACATACATAAACATACTAATTGGTGTTTTAATTTATAAATAAATACATCAAAATGGTTAATGCAATTAAAAATTACTAATGATGAATATGTTATATATATTATTTCGATTGGTTTATTATCTAACCACAATATGAGCAACCAACAAATTATATAAAATTAAAAATCGTCGATATATCATAAATGTTATATACTATAAATCCAAAACAAATACTTATATGGATACATGTTTGTACATGATATCTCATGTTTTTAGAGGAAATTTCATTACTACCATAAGTTTGATAACATTTTGAAAATTTACCTTTAATAAATAACTATTTTCAAAAATACCTTAATTTTTTTGATGAAAATATATTTAATTAATTATGTTAAATATTTATAAAAATAAAAAATAAAAACTCAACCTCACCCTTTTAACACTAAAACCTAAACAATAATTACTAAAGTGTAAATCCAAATGTTAGTATTTTTGCAAAGTGATACTTAAATTATGTTATTCTTAACAATTTTTCATGTTTTTATAGGTTTTACTATCTCATTTTAGTTCACATTGATCATTTAGATTACGTATTAAGTGTATATATTGCATTTACATGCATATAACATGGGCTAAAGTGTACATTTGAGAAGTTTGGGGAGAAACCAAATGGTTGCAAATTACAAAGTTTGAGCCCAAATTTAAAGCTATCAAGAGAGGAGGGACCCATTCGGAATTATGGTGGGGTCTAGATTGCACAATCCAAAGTTTGAAGTTGATTCGCGGGGACTTATGTTCCCTTTGAAGAATATTGGGGCCATAGTGAACGGAACTGAAATCACAGGGACCTATTTTGAAATTACCTAGGAGACGCCATGGGAGGAGATCCGAGCTTGGCTTCTCCACGGACTCTCGACGCGGACCGGAGCACTCCGCAGAATCACGGCAGTGACTTGAGATCTTGAGAGCTCGTAGCGCGGGCCACCACCGCGGAGGAGTCGTATCTTGGGATTTTGGACAGAGAGTACCTTGACTCGAAGCTTCACCGCGGACCACTCACCGCGGATGAGAGACGACGCGCAATGCCGGAAGGGAGAGAAGACGAGCCAACGGGGAGGACTGGTACGGATATAAGCAGCCCGCAGGAAAGGAGGAGGCGACGCGGTCCGATTACGCGAAGAAGCTAAACCCGCGGTGGAGGGAGATGACCTAACGCAAACGCGGACGCTGCTAGAATCCATTAACCTATGATTCTATACACAATTTCTTCACGACTTAAAAAAAAAAAAACCTAAACGCTTACCTCAAACTCTCCCAACACGGAACCCAACTTCAAACAGAGCCCAACCTCGAAAGTTAACACTTGCTCACTAAAACCTAATAACACCCTTTTCATTTCAGCCTTTGGATGAAATGCTAGTGGTAGCGATCCAAGGGCCAGAAAACAAGGCTCTACTATCAATAAACCTATAAAACCAGAGACATAAATGCTCCATTACCTTAAAACAAACATGTTCCCCCAGCACCAAACAAATCAATATCTCTTCCAACGACAAGGGCATTTCTGTCCACACAGCCCTTTGGACTACACACAAAGTGTCTACAATGTCATAAGTGCTCTTTTATGAAAGGGAAACACACAAAGTGGCCCATTTGCTTTCAGCATTTTAAAATTAGATTTTAATTGGTTTAATCCAGATTGACTAGGGTTTGTCCGGTTAACTCGGTTTAGTTTCAAGCCTCATATAGATACATATATGTGTGTGTTTTGAGGTCAAAAACTTAGATCTATCTATTTTTTTCTTAAGTCTTTATCTAATATTATAAAAATCTGAACTTTCTAATCATTTTAAAGAAATATTTCATCTTATATTGTGTTTATTTTGTCCGTTAACATAATTAGCTGTGAGCTTTACATCTGTTTAAAGATTTTCATGGGGATTGCTGAGTATACTCTTTTTGGATTTTTGGGTTAGGGTGATTAGAGTGATTAATTGAATATTTAGAGTGATTAATATTATACCTATCTATTTCTTTGCTTGAGTGTTTTAATGCTAGTTTAATCTTGATCTCTCTAAATTAGAGTTCTGGACATTTCATGTCTGAAAGTGTTTGATGAAATGTCTGAATCAATTTTATTTTGCTCTATGTTTGCTTAACCAAAGAGATTTGATGTTAGAGAAGCTTAGATACTTTGTAAAATTGCTTGCTCTTAATGATTTCTTGATTAAATTAAACCAAAGACATTTGATATTTGTTGACTGAAAGCAAATGAACATTCACTTTGCCAAAGAACTTGTTTAGAATTGCTAAACACAGACCCTGTTTGAGAATTTATCGTTTGTATTCAAGAAAACTGCGATTGCGATAAGAAAAATTGCTTTTAGCATTTTCAAATTAGATTTTAATTGGTTTAATCCAGTTTGACTAGGGTTTGTCCGGTTAACTCAGTTTAGTTTCAAGCAATATTCTGAAAACTGGACTGGATATCGACTCGGCATACTTACTGGTTGACTAATGGGTATGGTTCAACTGGTCGAACCGGGGTTTCCGCTTTTAAGAATCAAATATATATATAATCATATATTTATTACTATATAGACCTAAAATAAATTATTTCTACATACAATTCTTTTTATGTTCTTTTTTTAACTAGAAAAATAAAGAATAAACATAAATTTAATTATATATACAATAAATAAGTGAATACTATGTAAATTGAAATTGAAAAAAAAAATTACCGTATTTATTTACTCATATAAATAAAATTTTAAATTATATAAATATGGAAAAATAAGAGTAGTATATGAGAGCTAAAATATATTTTTTACATTCTTAAAAAATAAAATAGAAAACTAATTAAATAGTGATAGTTAAACATTAAAATAAAATATTAAATTTTAATAACAATTGAGAACACATTAATTATATGTTGATTTTTAGAACCAGATTTTGAAATTGACCAAGGTCACCGGTTTTACAGGTTTTTTTAAATCTGAGTTTTAAACCAAACCGTACTCGTCTTGTTCAAGGACTCACGGTCGGACCGGTTCAACCGGTTGGTCCGATCCGATTTTTAAAACCATGGTTTCAAGCCTCGTATATGTTTTTGAGGCCAGAAACCTAGATCTATCTCATTTTCTAAAGACTTTATTTAATATTGTAAAAGCTTCAAGATTTAGATTATTTTAAGGAAGTATTTCATCTTATATTGTATTTATTTTTCTCATTAACATGATAAGCCTTAAACTTTACATAAGTTTAAGTTTTTTCATGGAAATTAGTGAGTAGAATTTTTTGGATTTATGGGTGATGAAAGTGATTAAGTGAATATTTAGAGTGATTAATGTTAGATTTATCTATTTCCTTGCTTGTTGAGTGTTCGTAACGCTAGTTTAGTCTTATCTCTCTAAACTAGAGCTCTAGACATTTCATGTCTGCAAGGAGTTTGATGAAATGTCTGAACAACTTAACTTTGCTCTTTGTTTGCTTAACCAAAGACATTTGATGTTAGGAAACTTAGATAGTTTATAGACCTTCTCTTAATGATTTCTTTAATGAATTAAACCAAAAAGAAAGCAATTGAAAATTTATCTTGATAAAGAACTTGTTTATGATTGTTGTTTAGACTTAAGGAAATATATTGATTGAAAGTTTATCAATCTATATTAGATCTTAGTCATTTGAAGTCAAATACATATGCCCATGAGTCATATTTCTCCTACTGATTGAAAGTTTAGTTCTTGCACTTATTTTTTGATTGAATTTGAGATCACCTTGATTTAAATTTCTAGGATATTTATCTTGTTACCAATCAATCTGTTTTAAATCTTGTGTCTTTGTTGAGGTTAGATCGAACTAGAAGGTCGGCTGGATGAGAGAGAGAGATGATCGAATATGCTAAGTATGAATGTGTGTGTAACTCTTGTTCTTATTCTTATTGTGTGTCTCAACTTTAATACATAAGGCCACATATATATATGATACATTGGCCGACTCTCCCACATCTTTAGTCGATGTGGGATGAGCAATACAAGAGGAAAATCGGCACATAAAAAGGAAAAGATAAACATAAAGTAAATGGAAACTTTGGCCGATATGGATAAGCTTGATCCATCCGAAATCATGGGCCGATGGTCCGAGTATCGACCATGCGGATAAGGCCCCATTATGTGCATTCCAAAACCATCCGGTTTACAACACTCCCCCTGAATGCCATTAACCATCTAGAGTTCGTAATGCGTTTTGGTATACTGCCTCGTTAAAACCTTTCTATGGTAAACCCAAAAACCCAATGTGGTAAAAAGGGAAGCCATAGACAGAAAAAAGAGTACAGCCGAATTACTCCCCCTGAAGTGAACATCACTGAAGGCTTTTCAGTGATCGCATACCAATCTGGAACATGAGCTTCTTGAGCGTGCAAGTTGGTAATGCCTTGGTGAAGAGGTCGGCTGAGTTCTCACTGGATCTGACTTGGAGTACCTTGACCTCTCCTTCCTTCTGTAGATCATGGGTGAAGAAGAACTTGGGGAGAACGTGCTTAGTCTTGTCACCCTTGATGTATCCATCCTTGAGTTGAGCTATGCAGGCCGCATTGTCTTCATAAAGGATGGTTGGTTCATCCTTTCCATCCGTGATCCCACATGCTGTCCGAATGTGGTGTGTCATGAGTCTCAACCAGACACACTCCCTACTTGCTTCATGGATCGCCAATATCTCCGAATGGTTGGATGATGTTGCTGATATGGTCTGCTTGACTGATCTCCATGAAATGGCTGTGCCTCCATACGTGAAAACATAACCAGTTTGGGACTTAGCACTGTGTGGGTCGGATTGGTAACATGCATCAGCAAAACCAATCAAATCTTCTTTGTTTTGGTTAGCATAAAACAATCCTACATCCTTGGTTCCTTGTAGGTATCTTAGGATGTGTTTGATCCCATTCCAATGCCTCATGGTCGGACATGAACTGAACCTAGACAATAGGCTCACAGCAAAACATATGTCCGGCCTAGTATGTGTAGTCAAGTACATCAAGGCACCGATGGCACTGAGGTAAGGAAACTCTGGACCGAGCACCTCTTCATCCTCTGCCTTAGGTCTAAACGGATCGGTTTCAAGACCAAGGGATCTCACGACCATGGGACTGCTAAGTGGATGACATTTATCCATCTTAAATCTTTTAAGAACCTTCTCTATATAGTCTTTTGGTGCACAAGGATTCCATCCTTAAGATGTTCAATCTGTAGTCCCAGGCAAAACTTGGTCTTTCCCAAGTCTTTCATCTCAAATTCTTTCTTGAGATACTCAACTGTTTGGGAAATCTCTTTGGCCGTTCCAAGTATGTTCAGGTCATCAACATACACGGCTATGATCACATAGCCTTGGCCGGATTTCTTAATGAATATACATGGGCTCACTTGATCATTCTTATAGCCTTCTTTCAGTAAGTACTCACTCAATCGATTGTACCACATTCGACCTGATTGTTTCAATCCATACAATGCTTTGTTTAGCTTGATGCAATGTTGTTCTCGAGAACCTTTAGCATTCTTAGGTATTTCAATACCATCTGGTACTTTCATGTATATATCATTGTCCAGTGGTCCATAAAGATATGCGGTTACTACATCCATTAACCGTAAATCCAAATTTTCTCTTATGGCCAGACTTATCAGGAATCTGAATGTTGTTGCATCCACCACAGGAGAATAAGTCTCCTCATAATCGATTCCTGGTCTCTGTGAGAATCCTTGTGCAACAAGTCGGGCCTTATACCTCACGACTTCACCTTTCTCATTTCTCTTTCTCACAAAGACCCATTTGTACCCCACTGGCTTTACATCATATGGTGTTCGGAGTATAGGACCAAAAACACCTCTCTTCTTGAAAGAGTTTAACTCCACGTTTATGGCTTCTTTCCACTTAAGCCAATCTTTTCTTTGCATGCATTCATATATGGACGTGGGTTCTAGATCCTCATCATCATCTCAATGATCTCAAGTGCTACATGGTACGCAAATATATCATCCATGTCGACATGCTTTCTGTTCCATTGTTTTCCAGACATGGTATAGTTTATAGAGATCTCTTCATTGTCCGGAGGTTCAGGACCCTGAGTTTTTGGCGTCCCAAGTCTCATTAGGCCCTTAGCATCCGCACCAATGCTCATGTCTGTGGATGCTGGTACGCCTGGACCGTGTCCGGACGTTGGTTCGTCCACGTCCCGGAGCCTTGGGACGGGTGGATTGACCACATCGACCAGATCTTTTCCCCCTCGACCACGGTTGGTCTTGCACCTTTCTTAATTATGCGAGGGTTCTTATCTTTGGAACCAATTGGTCTGCCACGTTTCAAACGTGTCCTTAGACTCTGTAGCCACTTGGTTTTGTCCCTTCTGGACATCTATTCTTATTGGTGCATTAGCAGCTGGTATGTATGACTTGGTCATTCTATTTGGGTCAGCAAAGGAATCTGGCAATTTATTGGCTAGCTCTTGTAGATGTATAATCTTTTGAACTTCAAGATCACATGCTTGAGTTCGAGGATCTTGCCATGCTAGGGATGTATGATTCCATGTAATTTCTTTTACCAGCTTGCTATTATCTCCTCCCAATGTCGGATACTCAGATTCCACAAAGTGGCAATCCGCATACCTGGCCTTAAATAGATCACCCGTGGTCGGCTCAAGGTATTTTATGATTGAAGGAGAATCATATCCGACATATATTCCCATCCTTCTCTGAGCTCCCATCTTTGTTCTTTGTGGTGGAGCTATTGGATAATAAACAGCACATCCAAATGTCTTAGATGGGAGATGTCTGGCTCTCGACCCATTAGGAGTTGGGATGGTGAATACCTATGCTCACTGGATGGTCTGATGCGTATTAGCTCCGCAGCATGTAGTACTGCGTGCCCCCAAGCCGTGGTTGGAAGGTTACTTTTCATGAGTAAGGGTCTAGCAATCATCTGGATTATTTTAATAAAGACTCGGCTAGACCATTTTGTGTATGGACATGTGCCACAGAGTGTTCAACTGTCACCCCCATGGACATACAATACTCATAAAAGGCTTGGGAAGTGAATTCACCAGCATTGTCAAGACGTATAGTCTTCAAAGGAAAGTCTGGAAAGTGTGCTTTCAATCTGATGATTTGAGCAAGTAGTCTAGCTAAGGCTAGATTCCGTGTGGATAATAAACACACATGGGACCATCTTGTGGACGCATCAATGAGTACCATGAAGTACCTAAACGTTCCACTTGGTGGATGTATTGGTCCACAGATGTCACCTTGAATTCCTTTCCAGAAAACCTATGGTTTCCTTTGTTATTTTGACTGGTGATGGTCGGACTTGGAGTTTCCCTTGTGCACACGGCACACATGTATGATTCTTAGGGACAACTCGTCTACCTTTAAGGTTATGACCATTTGAATTTAGGATAAGTCTACGCATCATAGATGTCCCGGGATGCCCTAACCGGTCGTGCCACAAGTTGAAATTCTCTTTGAATTCCTTGCTTATTATAGCATTGGCTTCAACTACACTGATCTTGGCATAGTAAAGACCAGTGGACATAGCCGGTATTGTTTCCAAGACCTTCTTATGGTCCTTGGTCGAGTTCATAAATGTTCAAGAACTCTTTGGCTCCTTCTCCAACAGTCTCAATGTGTAGACCATTCTTGCGAATGTCTTTAAAGCTCAAAAGGCTTCTCTTTGAGTCTGGAGAATATAAAGCTTCATCTATTTCTAGATGTGTTCCATTTGGTAACAGAACATAAGCTTGGCCGTAGCCTTTTATCAATGATGATACACCAGCTATTGTGTTCACGTTGGCATCTTTCAATGTTAGATCAACAAAGAATTCCTTATCCCTTAGGATCGTGTGACTCGATCCACTATCAACCACAAGTGTGTCCATACTTCCTTTCATTCTAGACAATAAAATATAATCTGAATCATTCATATTATTATTGATAATGAAAGAAATAACAAAGTTTATCATAAAACACTTAGAAATTTAAAAGCCTAAAACACCAAAGCATTCAAACACAAATCGTTTGATGCATCACTTTATTCAACTTGGTTCATCATTCAGCATATCTGAAGTCTCATGATCCATGGGGTCATCTTTGTTATGATCAAAATCGCCCTCACCATCCTGGTACACCATGTGAGCTTCTGGATTCTTGCCCTTGAGACTCTCTTGATAGAGGTCGACCAGATGCTTAGGTGTTCGGCAATTCTTTGCCCAATGATTAGTCATTCCGCATCTATGGCACGGTGAGCTTCCAGGATTCTGTGGCTTTGAAGATGTCCCATTGCCTTTGCCTTTACCTCGTCCATTAGTTGGACTGGTTTGGACGGTCATAAGGGTTAAAACGCCCTTTGCCATGGCCACCACGTCCACGTCCTCGCCCTTGACCTCCACGGCCGCGTCCTCGCCCATATGAGGAACTGCGACCTCTTTGGTCATGCTGGACATGGTTGGCTTCAGTACCATCCTTATATTCTTTTGAGGCGTGGTTTGCCTCAGGGACAAGCTTAGAACCGGGTGGTCTAAGCTCACTATTCTTCAAGAGCAGCTCGTTGTTTTGTTCTGCAAGCAATAGACAATGAATGAGTTCACTGTAGGTCTTAAACTCCTTTTGTCTGTATTGTTGCTGAAGCAACATATTGCTTGAGGACATTGTCTGGAAAGTCTTTTCCAACAACTGCTTATCAGATATAATCTCGCCACATAGCCTCAATTTTGAGACTATCCTGAACAAGGCTGAGTTGTATTCATTCACAGACTTGAAGTCTTGAATCCTGAGATGAGTCCACTCATAGGTGGCAGCCGGAAGAACCAAAGTCTTCTGATGATCATATCTCATCTTAAACTCTCTCCATAGCTCATATGGATCGTTCACTGTGAGGTATTGAGCTTTTAAGCTCTCCTCAATGTGATGGCGGATGAGCATAAGGGCTTTGGAGTTCTCTCTTTTGTTGGCATTGTTTCCCTCAACAATACAATGCTCTAGGCCTTTGGCTCCAAGAGAGATCTCAATGTCTAATGCCCATTGCAAATAGTTGTCACCTTTGACACTGAGGGGTGCAAAATCCAAGTTTGTGATGTTGGTCATCTGAAAATAAAATTCAGTTGTTTAGGTCTTATTATATCTCATATCTTGTCCATCTAAAATCGTAATGAAAATCAGTTAAAGATTCCTTTAAAACCGATGGGATGGACAAGCACATGGTCTGGCCGTACCTCGTGGTACGCTTCATCGACCCATGTGGTTCGTGGTCTAACCGTACGTCCTGGTGCGGATCATCGACCAATCGCGATCATGACCTAGCCGTACCGCATGGTACGCATCATCGATCATCGCGGGTCATGGTCTAGCCGTACCTTTATGGTACGCATCATCGACCCTATATGGGACAAGGTCTAGTCGTACCTCTATGGTACGCATCATCGACCTGTAATGATCCATGGTCTAGCCGTACCACTGCGGTACACATCATCGACCAATGGATCGAGGTCTAGCCGAAGCATCATCGACCAGAGGGTCATGTCTAGCCGAAGCATCATCGACCAATGACATGCAATTTCATGCAAAATCAATTTTCCTTTTTTATTCTAGGGTTTTGGGATTTAAATCTCATACTTTTAGAAATTTAGATAATTTCCTAAACCAAGATGAATTAGGTTTTCCTTTTTCAAATAGGATTTTCCTTTTTTTCGGATTTTCCTAAACCAAGATGAATTAGGTTTTCCTTTTTTAAATAAGATTTTCCTTTTTGGATTTTCCTAAACCAAATGGATTAGGTTTTCCTTTTAGGTTTAAGGTTTTCCTTTTTATGATTATGGGTTTCCTTTTAGGATTAAGGATTTCCTAAATCGGATTGATTTAGGTTTCCTTTTGGATTAGGGTTTTACAATTTCGGATTCAATTGTCTAGCAACCTAACGATGAACATCTAGCAACCTAATGGTTCGATTTCAATTCTCAACAATGACAAAGCTCAAAATCAAACCGCAAAACCTCAACATAAACTTTATAAAGATCGGATTTAAACTTTAGAATTTAAACCGAGATAACCTCAAGATTAGGGTTTTGATAACTTACCTTAATCTTTGTCTATTTGCTCCTTGGCTTCTCTTTTAGAAACCTTGAATAATCAATCAAAGAAGGATTCAAAAGTAAGTTAGTTCTAAGACTTAAGAATCAATCGATTTAAAAGATTAAGAGAGAGAATCGGCGGCTTAGGGTTTCCGGATGATCTTGATGTTGTTCCGGCTCTAGGGTTTTGAATTTGAACTCGAGATGGTTGAGCTTAAGAGCTTGATCGTGCTGACAACGTGTTTTAAATCTCGTGTTCTTCGTTGAGGTTAGATCGAACTAGAAGGTCGGCTGGATGAGAGAGAGAGATGATCGAATATGCTAAGTATGAATGTGTGTGTAACTCTTGTTCTTATTCTTATTGTGTGTTCAATCTTTAATACATAAGGCCACATATATAAGGTACATAGCCGACTCTCCCACATCATTTAGTCGATGTGGGATGAGCAATACAAGAGGAAAAATTGGCAATAGAAAAGGAAAAGATAAACATAAGAGAAATGGAAAACTTCGGCCGATATGGATAAGCTTGATCCATCCGAGAATCATGGGCCGATGGTCCGAGTATCGACCATGCGGATAAGGCCCGATTATGTGCATTCCAAAACCATCCGGTTTACAACACAATCATCTTTCTCTTTGCTTAAATTAGAGAAGTTTGTGTATTCTTAGTGTTATAGATCATTAGTTCTTTGTGGACTGATCCTAAAATTTTACAATGACATGTCATTCGATTGTAGTATTGTTTACACAAGAGGTTAATTGATGTGTGTAAACGTAGTACTTAGTACAACCATTACATTTTTATGTTGCTGAGAATTTCATATATTTATTCTATCAAAATAAACATCCGTGTGGGTTCACAGATCAATTTCTAATTTATTAGTTAAGGGTTTATAATGTAATGGCCACCAAATTTATTTAAAAAATTACAATGTTGATTTTTTCCAATTTAATTCGATTTAAAATGACAACCATAGTTTTTTAGTCTCATATTGTTTGAATTATTTATTTTGTATATATTTATTGATTGTATAAAAATGAAGTTATTTAGAAAAACATAGTATAAATATTCTTAGATTACATTATTTAAAGTAATTTTGATAACTTTTAATTATGAAATATCAACCATTATTTTAATTTTGATCTATGTATTATATAACTTATTATTGTCACAATATATTCTATTTTGGAGAAATAATATGGTTTCAGATGATTTTTTATTAAATATCTATTATAATATTAAAAAGTATTTAGGTTAGAAAAAAGTGAGAACTGTGAATTAGAAAAAAAGAATTTAATGATCTTTTAATTAAAATTATTTTTCAAAAATTATCATTATATAAGAGTAAAATTAGTAATATTTATAAATAAATCGTATATATGTATTCAGTATTTACACTTTTTAAAATCATAATATCAAAATTAATTGTAATAATAATTTAATTTTTTTTATAAGTACTTACATAATTGGCCTTGTGGAAAGTAACTTGAGGATGATACATCAAAAATAGATTTCTCAAAACTATTATAGAGATTTAAGATATTTTTGCTTATCACAAAACATTTGAATAAATGTTAGTAAATGAAAAAAGGGAATAAAAATTTAAAATATCAATGATAATTAGTCCTAACAATCTTAATTCTTTAACTGTATCTATGAAATTGATTTTTTTTTATTAAAGCTTACGTGAGTGAGACACAAGAAAAAAGTTCAACTAGGTTTTGAGATTTTTTAAGACTTTCTTAATAAGAGAAGAAACTCTTCAGTTGTTAATCTCAATTTAGTTGTTGCTTTGTTTGCTTATAAGCAATTATATGATAGATTAAAGGTTCTAATTTATTTTCATTTTTGTTAAAGGATTTAAAGAAACAAAGAAATAAATAGGAAAATCTAAAAATATTCTTTCTTTTTCGCTAAAGGTTATTCTAATTTAAATGCAAAGTAAGGCATATGAATTTGACCTTTCAGGTAAAGGTTATTCGAACCACTAAGCCACATACCAAAAAAGAAATGTATGAGTATGTCTACTGTAATTTTATGTCTGTTTGCTCACACCTTATACTGATCACGTATAACTTATTTAATATAACAGTTTGTATATAGCTAACTAATTGCTTTGGCTTTCTTTTAAGATATACTTCCTCTGTTTTAAAAAGGTATATGTGTTTCACATAATATTAAAAAGTATTAAATTTTGATCATAAATGTAGTTATTTTTATGATTACAAATTTCTTATAATTCTATACCTATAGTATTTAATAATTATAACTAATTATTTTGAAGTCTGTAATTTATTATTATTAACTAAAAAATGGCCATAACATGAAACATGTATCATTTTAAAATAAAATATATTTTCTTAAACAGAAGAATACTAGTCAAGCTTTATGATGTTAAATTAGATGTCAGACATTGTTGCCAATAAATACAATTAAAATCATTATATATCTATTATCCTCTCTGCCGCCAAGACTTCCTAAGCATATATTTGCTTCTCTGGTGTATGTTACTCCTCGATGGCACCGGAGAGGGTCCCTGTCTTCTTCTACCTTGTTTTGATTTAACTCATGAGTGTTTCCATGGAGTTTTTCGAAGTTTAATTGATACTTATATGAATTTCAAACGTGCTAATTATAAAAGTTTAGTTAAATTTATCGGAGCAAACATGGAGATTAATCTCAAGTATGATTTTAGTTATTTGTGTGATTTATGAATGCTTGTTTAACTTAAAAATTATTTTGGTTACTTTTTTAAGTCGAGGAAGAGTCATACAATTATGAGCTTTACAAGCTGGATCATCACAAGAAAAAATCGATTATTTTTATTAATCAAACTTATGCTATTGCTTCCCGGTTTCTTTATTTTGCTTAATCTGAAAATCTATTTCGGTTTTGTTCAAATTTTATACTTAAAACTTGAAATTATGTATCACTTTCTCTGTCGAACAAGCAAGCATAAATAAATTGATTGCATATAGTGATGCCGATTGGCTTGTTATCCAGATACACGTTGCTAAACATCAACGTTGCTAAACATCAGGTTATTGTGTCTATCTTGGTGTTAATTTTGTCCCTTTTTCCTCAGAACCACAGCCAAGGTGTCTCGCTCAAGTGTTGAAGCATAGCACATAAGCATTGAAAGCATAAACTTGTTGACTGAAGAATCTTCTTTTTGAGCTAAATTGTCCCTTAAAGCCTTAACACAAGCTTTGGTGGTTCATTGTGATAAACATCAGTGTTGTACCTCTCTAGTAATCCAATGAAGCATCAAAGAACCAAAACACTGAAATGGACATTCACTTTTCTCTTCAGTTATCAAAGGATTGCCAACGTCTGTTCACTGAATTTGTGGGACAATTTAATTGTTCCATGGTCCAAATAAGCGAGGGTGATAGAATATAATGATTAAGTTTGCAACTACTTTGATTTTATTTGATAATAATCTCGTTTCAATCATGTATGGCATCATGTTTCATGAACTATGTATATATTTCTGCGTGCGATACAATCATCCTCAAGGTGAATTGATCTAATTATTGAATTAAATACTTTGGATTAAGAACAAAATACGCGCACTTTTATTGCTTTAGAAAATATAAACTCAAAAACAAAAACTTCTCAATCTCTCACATCTCTTAAGTTCACAACTTGACATCTCTTTATGTAGTAGAGATAAACTCATAATCTCCTTAGTAAATTAACATATATTTAGATAACATAATATAAACTCAAAACCTCAAATTTTTTTTTGCCGTATTTCATTTCTTATACAAATGTAATGCATTCCATTGAGGATTCTTTGTATAGATGATCATAAACCATGAAATAACAAAATTTCAAAAATAATTGTAAGTATTCCCTTTAACGTTTATTAAAGTGTATAAGTGTTTCTCTTATGTTGTGTGGTTTCATTCATGCAATCGTAAAAGTGTTTGTTATCGTCTAAAACACCAAAGTTTAACTTCATAATCTGGTTAAGACACTTAATGAAGGTTATATACGTGTTATTCAATCCGCAAAAACGTTGTTTTCGGTTGAAAACCTCTAGTTCCTCGGAATTTCCTCGGAATTTTCTGAGGAAATTCTGAGGAACTACTGAAAACCATTACCTTCCTCGGAATTTCCTCAGAATATTTTGAGGAAATTCCGAGGAAACAGGGTTTGGGGTTTCAAAACCTCGATTTTTTTTTGCCGTATTTCATTTCTTATACAAATGTAATGCATACCATTGAGGATTCTTTGTATAGATGATCATAAACCATGAAATAAAAAAATTTCAAAAATAATTGTATGTATTCCCTTTAACGTTTATTAAAGTATATAAGTGTTTCTCTTATGTTGTGTGGTTTTCATTCATGCAATCGTAAAAGTGTTTGTTATCGTCTAAAACACCAAAGTTTGACTTCATAATCTGGTTAAGACACTTAATGAAGGTTATATACGTGTTATTCAATCCGCAAAACGTTGTTTTCGCGTTGAAAACCTCTAGTTCCTCGGAAATTTCGAGGAACTACTGAAAACCATTACCTTCCTCGGAATTTCCTCAGAATATTCCGAGGAAATTCCGAGGAACTAGAGGTTTTAAACCGAAAACCCATACCTTCCTCGGAATGTCCTCGGAATATTCCGAGGGATTTCCGAGGAAAAATACTTTATAATCAAATCCCTAAATCGAGAAGGTGAATTCTTCGGAATTTTTAAAATCTCCGTCGGTTTTTTCCGACGAACATGGTTTCCTCGGTATTCCCTCGGAATATACCGAGGAAACCACATTTCTTGGTTTCCTCGGTATTTCCTCGGTTTTTGGTCAGAAAATTCCGAGGAACTCATTTTCCCTCGGTATGTCCCTCAGAATAACGATGTTTTCTTGTAGTGTATGGCACAACTTGACATCTCTTTATGTAGCAGAGATAAACTCATAATCTCCTTAGTAAATTAACATATATTTAGATAATGCCTAAATATTCTAATGTTAATCCTTTTAGGGAAACATGACTCAGTAGGATTACGATAACTTGTGACTCAAGCTATCTTCAAGCTTAAGTAAACATTCTCCCCCTTAAGACTGAAACCAATTTTGACACATCTATAGTCACAATGAAGTATCTCATCTTCTTGAACTTGATTTTCCAAAGTGCCTTAGTTAAGATAGCAGCCTTCTGCTCTTTTACCAAAACGTGATCCACCTCCACTTGATCATTCTCGACACACTCTCCTATAAAATGATACCTTGTATGTATATATGTTTGCTCCGTCCATGAAACAGTGAGTTCTTAGTGAGCGCTATTGCAGACTTTTTTCAATCCTAATGACCACCTTCTCGTATACTCCTCCAGTGATCTCACCAGTGAGTTCTTGAAGCCAAATTGGTTGATTTGTAGTTTCAGTAGCCACCATAAATTCAGCTTCACAAGATGACAACGACAAAGTTTCTTGCTTTTGTGAACACTAGGTGATTGGGAAATCATCGAGATAGAAAATGTGACCAGTCGTACTCTTACCATCATATGGATCTACATTGTAGCTGCTGTCACTGTAACGTACCAGTCTTGTTTTTCTTATGCGATCAAATGTGAGAACATGTGAGAGTGTTCCTCGCAAATACCTGAACACTTGTTTTAATGCCGTTCCATGGGATTATTTTGGTTCTTGCATGTATCTACTTAACACTCCAATGCAATAAGAAAAGCTTGGCCGTGTATGAAGCAAGTATCAAAGACACTCGATATTCTTTCTATATTCTTTCTCATCAATGCATTGTTCTTCTAGTGCTTTAGACAACTTCAAACCTGAGTCCATTGGCACATGGACTGCATTGCATCCATCGATGCTTGTGTCCCCTAAATTTGTTTTGCATATTTCTCTTGCTTTAATACGAATCCATTATCATGTTGAGGTACTTCAATGCCAAGATAATAGGTCAGCTTTCAAGGTCACTCATCTCATATTTAGCCACCCTTCCTCTTTTGAACTCAATTATTATGCTTAAGATATAGCTTGTGACTAAAAAGTCATCCACATGAACAGCCACTTGGAGAAGATGTTCATTCACTTGCTTTCAATATAAGGTAGGTTCTTTTGAGAATTTTTGAACATTAAGTCCCTAATATTGAATTTTGCTTATTATTTTATGCATGTGGTGCTTGTCTTAGCACCATAAAGTGCCTTATTTAACATATATATCTTGTCTTCACTCCCTTTAGTAACATACTCTTCTAGTTGAGTAACATAGACCACTTCTTTCACTCACCATGGAGGAACGCAGTTTTGACATCAAGGTGATGTACCTCCCATCCATTTGACCCAGCTAGAGCAATGATGACCCGAATTGTTTCAATGCGTGCAACGGAGAAAATACTTCATCAAAGTCTATGCCATGTCTTTGTACGTATTCTTTTGCTACAAGTCCAGCTCTGTATTTGTGTATGCTTCCATCAGAGTTGCGTTTGATCTTAAAGATCAATTTCAAGCCAATGGGTTTGCTTCCGGCTAGAAGATCCACTAAGTTCCATGTTTTGTTCCTTTCTATTGATGAGATTTGTTCTACACATGTGTCTCTCTGTACCTTCAGTTCTTTTGCCTCATTAAAGTGTCATGGTTCTTCATTTATCATTAGGAAAAGTCATTATGTTTCCAGTAGCTCAGTAAGTAGAACATAATCGTCTAGGTAACTTGGTCTAGTACTCTACCTCGTTGATTTTCTCAAAGGAGGCTGAAGTTGTTGCGTGAGTTGTTCATGTCCAACCTCCGTCTCAAGGTGAGAAGAATCAACTTCCTCTATAGTGACCTCGTCGTCATCATTACAATCATCTTAGATTTTTCTTTACAACAACATCATCTTCTCTTTATCCCTTTACTCCTAAATTATCCGAATGGAAACATGATCATCACGGGTTCGTTGTCCGTTCCTTTCTCTATATTATTCCATTTTCAGCTCTTGTTTTCATAAAAGATCACATCTCTTCTTACAATTATCTTACGGTTTTTTGGATAAAATAGTCGATAAGATTTGTATATTGGTTCTGTTCTTAGATGTACCATTGCTTGCGATCTGTCGCCCAGTTTCTTTAGATGTGGTGCTTCACTATTTGCATAGCCAATGCAACCAAATACTCGCAAGTGCTCAACGTTTGATTCTTCTTCCTAAGACCTGCATATGGAGTTTGTGTGATCAAAGCTCTTGCTGCCAACCCTATTTATGAGATAGGTCGAGTGTCTCACTGGTTCTCCCCACATATAGTTTTGTATACTCATGTGTTTCATGATACTTCTAGTCATTTCCATCAGTTTATGTTTCATCTCTCAACTACTCTGTTCTGTTGTGGAGGAATAATGTGCAATTAAGTGCCTTTTGATCCCATGGTTATCACAGAACACTTGAAACTCCTGAGATGTAAACTCACCACCCATGTACGTTCAGAAGGTTTTGATGTTAGCTCCCGTTTCTTGCTCAATAAAGGCCTTGGTTTCTTAAATTTATCGAAGGCTTCAGTCTTTTCTTTCATAGAATGGACCACATATAGCGTGAATGGTCATCAATCAATACATATATGCTTCTGTTAGGCGCTGCTGTTGGAGGTGAAATCGTCCCATGGAGATCTCCATGTATGATTTCAAGTATATGTGTGGAATGGTAAGAAGTTGTGTGAGTGAAGACTCGCCACGTTTGCTTTCCGAGCAAGCATGAAGCACATGTTTCTTTTTCACATATATCTTTGGTATGCCGGTGACTATTTCCTTATTCATCATCTTCATAGTTTCTATGCCAACATGCCCTAGCTTTGCATGCCACTTCGCTGAATCACTAGTTTCATGAGCTGTTGGCATTTATATTCTGAACTTCCATGATGACTTTGTATAGCCGATTCTTGGATCTATTTGCTTTTACCAACAGATTTTCATCTCAATCATACAGAGTCAGGTAATCTTCTCTCATTTTAACATTCCAAGCGGACTCTGTAGCCTGTCCAAGACTTATGGTATTGCTCTTTAGACCATGAATGAAGTAGACGTCAACCAATATCTTTCGTTTGCCATCTTTGCTTATAAAAATAATCGAACCTTTTCCTTTTATATTTATTCGAGAGTCATCGCCAAACCTCACTTTTCATGTGACCTTCTCGTCAAACTTAGAAAATTAGGTTTGGTTTCCAGTCATGTGGTTATTGGCTCCATTGTGTAAGTACCACACATTGTCTCCATCTGTGTGTGTATCGAATTTGTTTGGTGTTTCATTCTTTTCATTAAGATCACCACCTCGTACATCATCAAACCATCAGCTTCTTGTGTTTCTTGAATTTTAATCAATCTATCGGCACAATTAGATGCACAATGACCTGTTTTGTCACATCGGTAGCTCACTACTTTACTTTTATCCCTTCCTTTCTTTTAACTTCGGTTTTGTTGGTTTCTATAACATCCACGTCTATGTCACCTTTCCCTACAATGAAAAAGTACTCCTTGACCTCTTCCTCATGTACATGAGCCGTAACTTTCTTGGTAAGGTGATGCGTTCATATTCGCATACATAAGTTTTCCTTGATCATCTTGTTGATCTTCATCATAGATTATTTCTTTGTATGCTTTCAATCTTCCCACAATATCTTCAAAGCTTGTTGTCTTAAGATCATGGACTTATTCAAGGGGCACAATAATATGTATATATCTCTTTTGTGGCAAGCTATTCAAAAACTTCATGGTGAGCTTTGACTCTTCGATATTTTCTCTTAGTGATGCTGACTTTGTGGATAATTCTTAATTTTTTTTGTTTCTTTCATTTTCTTTCTGTTAAAATCATCCTCTAGGGTTTGTAGCCTTGCTTCCTTTACCATATTGACTCCTACATGTCTTGCTTTTATTGATTTCCATACTGCTTTTAAAGTTCCATAATGCTTTTGAATTTTCAACTTTCTCAACTTGTAAGATCAACTATAAAAAGGATTAGCAGTATATTGCAAAAATGAAAAAATAAACTTCAATTCCACAAAGGAAACTTTTGTGATCAAATTATGCCTTAACCAAATTAGGAAGACATTAAAAGTAATGATATCCAATTGATGTATACAACCACAAAATCCATATTCTTTAAGTAAAAACCAAATACCATATTGTATGTCATACTACAGGATGGAATGCACAAACTTTGGAAAAGGTTGACTGTGAAAAACAAAAATGAAAATTTTGAGAGAAGTGCATGCACCGAAATAAAACACACACAAAACTCTTAAGTTTTAACTCAATTCGTTAAATCTCCACAAAATACATTAGTGTAAATGCTATATTTCCAAGTCCCGGTACCATTAGGATATATACATATAATCTGCCTATATTTTTTTTGGTAAAATGTTAAAATGTAATCTGCCTGTTTTTCATGTTAATCAGACAAATACAAAGAACTCGAGCTCGGTACGCTCGTTTAGGTTACAGTGTAACTGGATTCCATTTGATATATTTCTAGCACGTTGAAAACAACGAGATATTTTAATGAGATATTCCACAATGAAATTTTCAACTATAATTGTTACAATATATAACTACAAATAAAGATACCAATTATTACAGGCACTATAAATACGTAGCCTCGCTCTAGCTTGCATGACTCACAAATCAACCAACATCACTTCTTTCTTCTTCTTCTTTTTCGCCAAAGTTTGTTCTTCATTTCATATAGTGATAATGTCCCAAACCGAAATGAAATTCTGTAGTAACTATTTTTTGGTCGATCCGACCAAAGCAAGTATTATTGATCTCCTTCTCCTTTTGTTTTCCCCAACCTGACCAACACAGGATTCATAGATTCTCCACCGGACACGCTCAAAAGCGTACAGAGAACTTTCGCAAGTAGATGGATCATTGCGTTAACCGTTTTGGTTTCAAAAGATATTAATGCTCTTAAGAAAACCCTTTGCATCCTTAGGTCGTTTCCTCACCTATTGGCCTAATCTTCTTACGGCAAATGGAGGCTTCTTCAAGTTGATACTTCATCTTTTGACAGGTAACAAATCCAACAATAACATTTATTATTAATTGATTATTAAAAAAAAAAAAAATCTAACAATAACATACTTTTATTGAACTTATCACTACAAACAAATTCTTGAACTTGGAGAAAGTTCCTTCTTTTACATATGACATAAGTATCCAGAAAATTCTAACATCTCATGGAGTATATATCATATAGTCCAATATATTAACACTCCCCTCGGACTTTTGGACTTGACCAATGACACTTATCATGCCTCAGACGGACTTGTGATAGAACGAGGATTACTGTACATGTAAGACGTCAAGACGCAGTACTGGCGCCTATATTGAAATAAAGTAACTAATGATAGTGCATCAAGAGTTTAGTTTTGTTTAGTAACAATAAAATGAATTTAATCGTCTAATTTTTAAAGAATATTATATAATTTGTAAGAAAAATGTGCTTCTTGTGGATGGTGTTGAGCAAATAGTTATACAGGAATAACCCAAAAGAATTTTGTTACAGGAAAGTTGGTAAAGCCTGAGGAATCTTCGGCGACATATGTGTCGTTTGTAGGATGCACAGATCGAAGAGTAGAGCTTGACAAGAAGATAAGTGTTGGTACCATCGACTACAAGTCGATGTTGTCAATAATGGCTTCTAAGGTCTCTTATGAAAACAAATCTTTCATCACTTCCGTAGTCAAGAACACTTGGAAGGTCAAATTCATTTTCTTCTCTCTTTTTTTTTTTTATTTGGCAAAGACATTCCTCAGTGTTTTTCACCCACAAACTTCTTCAACATCGTCTTCTTCATTGATCGATTTTCCTCTCTCGATTAATTATGTCGTATAGGTCTAATGATACAAATAATTCTGTTTATTGCTGGTATATAATTAAAAGTTAAATGAACTAGTTTAACCTTTTGAATGATAACTTTTTGTCGTATCTTTGGAGTCCAAACTGCTAATAATAATTTAATTATAAATGCAAATAATATATTAGATGACTAAATCTCTATAAGTAGTAAGACTGATTTCGTGAATTTTTTTATATATAACAAACGTTTTGTTGTGGGTGCGATCATACCAGCACTAATGCACCGGATCCCATCAGAACTCCGCAGTTAAGCGTGCTTGGGCGAGAGTAGTACTAGGATGGGTGACCTCCCCGGGAAGTCCTCGTGTTGCACCCCCTATTTATTTGACCAAAAAAAAAAAAAAAACAAACGTTTGTTGTAATTCTTACACTCACAGTCTGACTATATCTATCATGTGATGCAGATGGACTTCGTGAGTTACTACGACTTTTACAACGGTAAATTAAACTATTCGCTTTGTTATTTAGGGAATGTTTTCCTTTCCCACTTTAAAGTTTAGAGTATAAAGGATTTAGAAGATCAGTACAGAAAGTCATAAATAGAGCCCCAAAAGTCATAAAGCATTTAAAGATAGAAAACTTAACGTGGAAATATATAGATGTGTATACGGAGGACATAAAGCATACAGCTGGTAGTAGAAAAATAGGGTTTCCGAAATAAGTTAAATCAATTCAATTCCTTCACTTTTAGAATACAAAAACGGCTATGCGAGATCATGAATGATGATATAAAGAGTCAACTCGACCGTTGACTAAAACAAGGGAACCTGCAAATCTATTATTGAAGCGATCCTAAGCAATCTAGAAAAGATTTTATAAAAAATCGTTTTTTTACAAATTTCGGGGTTTTCTTTATATAATTTTTTTATATATATGTACTTTATATTTTCTACTTTTTAAGCATGCATGGTTGTTCCTGAGCACAGCTAAATGAAACATTGGTCTAGAGTCTTTAATTTTTTTAAAAAATTTTACATAGAGAAAAACCCCGAAATTTAGCATTATATTTTTAAAACGATAAAAAACAGTTTAATGCAAAATGGACTAAACATCAATTTTGGAGTTCATTCAATGTTCAGGCGTAAATAATATTATATTAGAGGGTTTATGTGGATGAATATTTCCAAAAAAATTATGAAATAATTCAATTCTTAGCTACGAAAATTAACTTTAGCAAAAGCTTAAATGTGGATATAAAATATATATATATATATATATATAATATATATATATATATATATATATAATATATATGGAACATTATATTTAGCGAAACACGAATGTCATATGACATTCGTACGCCATGGCAATAAGAATACATTATTAGATTATATAAATGCTCAGTAAGACATTACAATGCAGGTTAATTTTGTTACACAATAAGTTCAATAAGTTTTTGTAAATTTTAAGAATGCATAAAATACATGTTACAAGGTTACACGTTATTTAAAACTATGTTGATGATTTCATTGTTTGGTGCATCTGTAATTCTGTATGCCAATTTCCCAACTAAATTTTAGTATGATTGTTGCACTTTTTAATCATATAGTTTATATATTGAAGACCACAAATATATATGATGAGAATAAGTAAATATGTAGAAGTAAAGTTTCGTAAAACAGAAAATGCATGATATATAGTACCAGTAAGATTTCAGTAAGAAAAAAGAGAAAATACACTAAAATATCACTAAAAAAAGTTTTGTCATAAAAATAGCATTTAATAAAAAATGTAATATATTTATATTTCTTGGGTTAACAAATCTCGACTTAGAGTTTAAAATTATGGACAATGATTTTGGAAATGAGATTTAATATATATATATTATAATATATATTAAAATTTTCAAGATAAAAATAGTTATTTCGGTCTTTTTTTGATGATATTTTTATGGCAAAGAATTAAAATAGTTATTTAAGAAATTTCCTTAAAAACTATATAGTATCAGTAGATGATTTATTGAAAAGAATAGTATATCACCTTTACGTATTAAAACAAAAAATCTTTACTTAAAAAACGAAACATAGTTAACAATAGTAAGATCTTAATTATTTTGACGTATAATTTTTTTTCCAAATTCGTGTTTAAAGAACACCACAAAAGTAAACCTATGAAATTAGTCTAGTCGTCGTCTAGTGGTTGAGTTACATCGGTTGAATGCGTGGATCAAGATTCGTAATTAGCTTGGCGTTTGATACATTAAAGAAGCCTCATCGAAGTATTTCACAACGTTCTCGAAATATAATAAATAACAAAGATTATAATTATCACAGTGGGTAGGTATTTCAAAAATATGAAATGTTTAACAAAAATACTTTATTAAACAATCTTCATGTTGGGAACTTCCTATTGGAATGGCTCTAATCTATTGCGGCTCTAAGCAATATTAACATCAAATTCTTACTCTTACAACATTAAATTCATATTTTCCAAAATTCTTAAGAGCAAATTTGATTTCTTTTTCTTGTTTCAATTAAAAATATTCTTTTAAATAATAGTTATGTGAACCTTTATTTAATTTGAAACACAATCGAAAAATAACTGAATAAATTGCTAAATTCGTCGCTTTTATTTATGTGCTCAGTACACCAAAAAAGAAACCTGACGCAAGCCTTCGTGTTCAAGGCATCGAGTACAAATCCAAATCTTGTCGTCGTTAGCTTCAGAGGAACCGAGCCTTTCGACGTTGATGATTGGTGCACTGATCTCGACATCTCATGGTATATGTTCTATGTAACTGTATTTCTAGATCAACATAATTACTCGATATATATATATATATCAGTTTTTTACAATTTTTTAATTATAAATTAGGTACGAGATGAAAAACGTTGGAAAAGTTCACGCAGGCTTCTCCAGAGCTCTAGGTCTCCAAAAAAACGGATGGCCCAAAGAAATTATACCTCTAGGACACCATTATGCTTACTACACAATTAGACAGAAGCTTAGGGACATGTTTGCAAAAAACAAGAACCTTAAGTTTATCCTAACGGGTCACAGCCTTGGTGGTGCACTAGCCGCTCTTTTTCCGGCAGTACTGGCGATTCACGGTGAGGATGAGCTGCTAGATAAACTAGAGGGAGTCTACACATTTGGACAGCCACGCATAGGGGATGAGGTGTTTGGAGAGTTTATGAAGGAAGTGGTGAGAAAGCATGGAATAGAGTATGAGAGGTTTGTTTATAACAACGATATTGTGCCTAGAATACCATTTGATGACAAGGTTTTATTCTCGTTCAAGCACTACGGATCTTGCAATTACTTCAATAGTCTCTACAAAGGAAAGGTAAAATCAAGCATTAAGTGTCCAATTATTTGTGTTGCTTGCTAAATTATTTAAAAATGACAACAAACAGTAAAGAGTGAATTTTTTTTTGTTTTTTGAATTATGAAAGAACTTTTAATTTGGGCTTTGAAGATGATTACATTTTTTCACGTGAAATTGGCATGTGTATAATCTATATTTTGAATTTATTTGCTATTTTTAACCTTGACATATAAGCATTTTTAAACTCTAAATCTAAGATATTGTATCTCTTTACTTTTAAACGAATTAGCCTAGTTCTTTTAGTTTAGACTATTTTAAGCATTTTCCTTAGTTGCCGTTTTAAAGGTAAGGGAGGATGCACCTAATGCGAACTACTTCAGCTTGTTGTGGCTAATACCGAAGCTGTTAAATGGTGCGTGGGAGTTCATAAGAAGTTTCATAATGCAGTTTTGGAAAGGCAGAGACTACAAAGAGAACTGGATAATGAGGTTTATAAGGGTTTTCGGAATAATATTCCCTGGTGTCTCTAATCATCTCCCATATGATTACGTCAACTCCACACGCTTGGGAGGCTTGGTTCGACCATTTTCTACTACTACTCCAGACGATAAACTTGCCCTTATTGCTTAAAACTCAAAGCCACCATAAATTTGTAGTAATCGTATCTACGTTATGTGCTCTTGTTGGGTTGAATAAATTGTACTGGAGCATTTATTTTCTGTTATATGTTTTGTGTATGTGTGACTTATCGTGTTATAATAATGTTGGTAAGATTATTTCCACACTAATGGTTGTCTTACCTTTCAAGATAACAATTTTCTAAAATCTGAAATGGGGCTCCTTACAAAAGAAAAAATAGAAGAAATCTCGCACCTCAAAGTTACGAGATTGATAAGAAGTTAACATGAAGAAGACGGAAAAGAACTGTTAAAAGTTATGCGTTTGTCTCCTTGGAAGCTTTTTCGTCTAATTTTTGTAATCATATTGAAAGACAGTTCGATACATTATCGAATATTAAGTTAGCAGTGTAAGTGAAATTTACATGAACCCTAAAATTGTTAAACATCTAGTTTAATTAAATAATAGAATCATATGAATGTTTATAGATTTATATGCATTCATTATATCTGAAAGATATTTCTCAATAGATTGAATTATGAATGGAAGACCAGCAACTCAATCTTTTCTTAAGAACTCTTTTTTTTTGAATAAAATGTGACTTTATACAAAAAAAAAATCCTTACATCAGCTAGACAAAGCTAAAAGAGTTATAAAAGGCCCAAAAATGTAGAAAAAACATATTTGAAACTAGGTGAAAGTAGAGAGTCATATCATTACTCATACATGAACCAAATGGAGAGGAGATTCCTGAATCTTTTGTGGTTACTACGAGCAAGGATAATGTCTTTGGTACATCTATCAAGCTGTTTGAAGATGATAGTGTGGGGCAGAGGAGTTCCATCATAAAGCCTAGAATTCCTTTCCTTCCATAAGAGGTAGATTGTAGCTTGGGCAGCAACATGTTTGAGGTTCAGAATGTGCTTTGACGTTGGAATCTGAAGCCAATTCATCAACGATGGCCAGGTATCCATCCAGATTAATGGCATCGCAAGTCGGAAGCGAAAAATGTCTCAAATACTCTTGTTATATTCAAACTCAATAAATAAGTGATCTCGAGACTCTTAACCTTGGTTACATAGAATGCAAGAATCATACACATTTAATCCCCACGAAATAAGTCTTTGGCGGATAAGAAGCCTATTAAGATGAGCCACCCAAAATGTAAACACATGCTTTGGTATGTAACTTCTAAACCAAACAAATATTGTGCAATCCATCTTAGGACCTTAAGGTCCCAAAATTCTCAAGTTTAGGAGGAAGAGAACTCAACTGAACTAGAGCTTGGTATCACCCAGGAAAACAGATCAAGACCATTAGATTGATGTTGAGATGGAAGCATCCGTCCATATTGATCACATGCTTCAGAAAAAAATGATGAGAATAATCTCATTTGTTGAGGTCCTCTATCATCGAACAAAATCCATCAGCGGACCAAGAGGCAACCAGTGATCATACAAAAACTTTGCAGCATTGCCATCACCCACTGTACATCTAAGAAACTGCTTTGTCAATAGACGAAGAGAGATCAATTTTTTTCCATATCCAAGAGTTATTTACCATAGGCGAAACATTCCAAAAACTATCACCTCTAAGATTATGATTTCTAATCCACACAACCCAAAGAGAACTAGACTTAGATAAAATAAACCATATCAGCTTTAGGTTTAAAGTTTTATTCCACAAACTAAATATTCTTAGGCCTAAGCCCCCTTCCTCTTTAGGCTGGCAAACACTGCTCCATGCAACCTTAACCCCATGTTTTTAACAATATTACCTGACCACAGAAAATGGTTACACATACCTTCAATCTGCTTTGGACAAGCTTTGGGCAGAATAAACGCATATATCCAGAAGTTAACGGTGTTGTAAATGACTGCAAATATTAATTGGAGACGGCCTGCAAATGAGAGGGCTTTTGTCGTCCAATGGTTAAACCTAGCTGAGATTGAATCCAGCAGAGGAGAATATTTGGCCTTGCAGAGCATCATGTGGGTAAGATGTAGACCCAAATACCGAAATGGGAATAAGCCTACTGTAAAACCAAAGGCCGCAAGGCTCTCTTGCTCTGCTTCATCGATCCCTATTGTATATAATGCAGACTTTTCACGGTTAATTTCCAGCCCCAGAATGCGGTGGAAAACGTCTAGAGTCGTCATAAGCTCTTGCAGAGAGTTTTTTGAGGCATCAAAGAACACCATAAAATTGCCAGCAAAAGCGAGATACGAGATTTGCGGATCCTAACCCTTGAGGAGGTACCCAATTTGACCTGAAGCATATCTAGTCTTTAACAGCCTACCAAGCACCTCCATAGCTATAAAAAAATGTATGGGAAAATTGGATCATCTTGCCTTACACCTTAAGGACCACTAAAGAAATCACATAACTCACCATTGACGTTGATTGAGAAGCTTGTAATTGTTATACACTGTTCGATCCAATTAATGAAAACACTCGGGAATTGAGCGTCCACTAACACTTGGAGAAGGAAGTCCCACCTAAGAGAATCAAAAGTTTTTCGAAGATCTACCTTTCAAACTCCTCTGCTAGAGATATTTTTATGGTTGAATCTGGACCATTTCAGTAGCCAACAATACATTCCCTATTAGCAGTCGCCCTTTAACAAACGTAGATTTCTGAGAGGAGATCATGGCATGAAGAAGGGTTTCAAGTCTCTCGGCAATAATCTTGGAGATAATCTTATACATAATATTGTAGAGAGAGATGAGTCTGAAATATGATATCCTGTCTGTATTAACTTTCTTCGGGATGAAAGTGATTGCGGAGCACTTTCACTGCTTCAACATCCTCCCATTCTTAAATAATTCTTGCACTGCTCTAGTAATATCCTCACCAGTGACAGACCAAGTTGCTCTCAGAAATTCTGCATTGTACCAATCAGGCCAAGGCGCCTTATTCACTGGAAGTGCAAAGACAATCTCTTTTCTCTCTTCATAATATCCTATGTGCACTTAAAAGTGTTTAAGGATATGATAAGCTTGCAATCTGATTCCTGCATGGTAACAGTTTCTTTTCCAACACAGTGATCTTCAGTTTCTGTTCTATTTTCAATCCGCATGCCACCATTGTTAAGAAGAAAGTGAATTTGGTTTGGTGATCTCCTAGAAGCCACCATTTTGAAATAGAAATATGTGTCACTATCTCTATTTTTCAACCATTGAATCCTTGACCTTTGACAAAAAAAAATCTCTTCAGCAAGAGCTAATGTCAACCATTTACTATGAGGAACATTTTCCAAAGCTGCTAGAGACGCAGAAGGATTAGAAAGGAAGTTTTGTTTACATGTCGACAAATGCATGGCTGCATCACTTACTTGTTTCTCAATACCAAAATAATTTTCACGGTGTAAAGTTCTGATAGTACCCTTGAGAAGCTTCATCTTCTTACTGATAGCAAACATAGAGGTATCCTGAATATGAGTAGTGCATCATACACCCGTGATCATACTCAAGAAGTTTTCATTATCGAGTAGGAAGTTGGAGAACTTAAAAGATCTGCATTTATGAGTCAGCTAGACTCCATATGGATGCAAGTCGGACAGTGGTCTGAAAACTCTGGATCCTTAAACTCTCCACAGGACATTGGAAATACCTGGAACCATTTGTCATTCACAAGCAGTCTATCTAACTTTCTTGTGATGGGGTTGGAAATTTGTTTGTTCCACCAAGTGAAATGATGACCCCAAAACGTAAGATCTGTGAGTTGGGATGAATGTAGGCAAGTTCTGAATTCATCCGTTCCACCATAAGTATATGTTCCCCTAGAATGCGAGTCTTCCGGGTTAAGGTTTTGGTTAAAGTCTCCTCAAAACATCCATTGCTTCTCTGAGATTATTTTGTTCCCAGCAAGCTAAACAAAATCAGACCGTAAGGCTCTTCTTCCAGTTCTGCAATTAACTGCGTATAGACAAATGAGACAACAAATTCTGCGGTAGCTTGATAAGACAGGTGATCATTTGATCTGATTTATAAAGAACCGAGAAAACAACTGACGGATCCCAGACCACCCAGATTCTACCAAGTTCTGCATGCTCATAGTTGCAACTGCATTACAACTACGAAATGTAGACTGAATAAACTTCAGACTTCTTACTGATTTCACCCGAGTTTCAATTAAACTACCAAAAAGAGAATTATTTGCCGAAACCCTTTCCAAAATTTTTTTCGCCGAATAATTTATTAAAGAAGTTAATATTCCAAAAAACTATCTATCATAAAGATTAATGAGAGGTGGAGGTTTTTCCTTGAGGTATCCCTTTCTTATTCAAGATTTCTTTCTTCAGTTGTTGTAACATAAGTTTATGCCTCCTTTTAGATATGACTGTAGTATATTCTTCCTCGTATTTGGAAGTTGATACCTCCTCGGAAGAGTATTGAAGTCTCTGGTTCCGCCGAGTCTGTATCTTCAAAAGATGAAGAGGAAGTAATTACCCGCTCCTCATTCCTCTTATGCTTCTTCTCAGCTTCTGCCAGTACCTGATTTCTCTGATCATTCTCATTCTTTAGCTTTTCCAAACCAATATCAATCTCCATACTTCCTTTTACAGAAGCCAGATCAACAATAGGCTGCTTATCCCTCTTACGCTGCTTTTTCTTCTTGTTTTCTGCTTTTTGGCTATTTCCAGTTGTTTCTAGATCAGTCATAATTTGATCTGATTTACCCTGAGGACATACACATATCTCATGGCTTTTGGAATACATGTTAAGAATGTTATGGGAGAAGATGGACATTTCTTGATAGTGTGTCCCATCTCTTTACATTGAGTACACGTTGGTGAAAAGTATTGACTTGATACCAACACACTTTGTGTGACCAAACTGGAAATGAACATTAACCGCTTTAAGAAGCGGGTTAGATGTATCAATGATGGTGTACTCTCGCCACTTCCAGATTTTCATACTGGCTGTAGTGGGGTGGAGAACTATAGGGTTCCCAACCAAACCCGCAATGTTCTCCAGACCCTCCTCATTGTAAAAATGTGGTGGACGTTGTGAAATTTTAATCCAAACAGGTGCTGCTGTGAGCTCCGGGTTTCAGGCTTAAGTTCAGGCTCCCATTTTGCAACAAACATTGCTTGATTCTCTATATGCCACATACCTTGATCCAGTACCCGCTTACGATTAGTGGGGCATGGGATTTTGATGAGAAAAGATTTTGCTGTGAGTGTAGAGACCGTAATGTTCCTGAGTATGTTGCTTCAGATACTGGTTGTAATAGCATGTAATACTCCTGCAGAAGGAGCTTTGCCACTAAACTGAGCGATTAGGAAGTCCTCCTATTTGTTCTTATTCTTGATTATAGAGTCTGGTATTTCTACAAAAACTTCAACTGAATCAAGCACAAAATCTTCCCCTTTCTTCTGCATTTTCTGTGATGAATGATACGCAACATCTCTCCAAGAAGGCTTGACAGGAGGGTGAGTTTGATGGGTGGATGTCGCACCTGTACGTGGAGATTCAGATGCAAGAGCAATGGAGGCAGGCGTTGGCGGTAAGCACAGAGCCTGCAACAACCAGAGCATAGGTCTTCTCTGGAGGAGAGATTTCTTTGGACATCAGAGTTTCGCGGAGTACCTCTGTGGGGAATAAGGAGCTGGAAAACCAGGGGGAACGGAGTTCTCACCGTAAGGAGGTCCGGATCTGTTTTGAGTACTCTGCGCATAGGAGTCAATTAAAGGAGGGGACTTTTGCGGAGCTTTGGATTTGGTCAGGTCGAGCTTTAGGTTAGAACACTTGAAATTTTTTTGATTTTTTTCTTGTCCATCGGTTTCTCAAAGACGTCGGAGGCCAGGGCTGACGCAGGTGGTATAGAAGAGAGAGAGCACGAGGCTCGAGGCAAATCACCTTCAAATTTGCCCTAGAACGACATGAGGCGTTTTGGTTGGTGTTATGATAATACCTCCGTCTTACAAAATTTTAATTTCTTTTTAGGGTTTTCTTTAGATTAATCTCAACCGTCCATCAAAACAAAGATAAATTAAGAATTACTTACTTATTTCTAATTTCATTGGTCACCAAATATATTAAGGAATATAAATATTCTAATATAAAATGAATATATACAAGACCATATAATAGGGGAAAATAAATATTCCTTACAGTCTCCCACTTGATCGTTAGTAAGATCCACTAATGTTTTCTTTCAGGAATCATAAGGCCATCACAATATGCTATAGTTTTGTTTTTCATTTGGTCATAATAAGTTTCTTGACTATCTAGTAATCAATGATATCATGACGATCGCATATCATTCTGCAACATGATCCCTTCTATGTACTACCTCATTGATCACCTTCATAGTTAGACCATAAACATAAATAGGAGTATCGTAATAGTCCCTTTAATATCTTTGAATAAAGACTCATTCTTTTATCAGAAATCCAATCAACAATAATATGTGTGCACATTAGTAACAAAATCTATAAGAGATGTAAAAGTCATAAAAGAGCTCAAATAATTTTTCAAACATTATCTAATCGTGAACAAACAACATAATTAAGTGATATCCTTAAGACACATTCTTTTAGCATGCTTAATGAAAGTCTTTGGAGGTAAATATTTTGTAAATATGTCTGCAACCAGAAGTTTGGTGCCTATATGTTCAATGAAAAACTTTTCTCTTTTGACATCTTCTTTACGTGATAGATATTTGAGATCCATATGCTTGTCTCCTTTAGATACCAGATCATGCTTAGAGAAGAAGATTGCAACTTGATTGTCACAGTAAAGAGTGAGACTCTTGTCAACAAAACTCAAAGCCCCAAATTCCGACACAAAATTCCGCAATCATGTTCCTTGAATAAAAGCCTCATAACATGCAACATACTCATCTTCCATAGTGGATGTGTAGATCAACTCAACTCTGACTTCTGGCTTTTCCATAAGATGGCACCTCTACAAAGGAAGGACACATAGCCAAGAGTACAATGTCTAGAGTCTTTGCATCCACCAAAATCTGAGTCTGAAAATTCAAACATCTAGGATGTGTTGACTTTCGATATGTCAACATTTAGTTTCTTGTTCCCTTTAAGTATCTCAAAACCTTCTTTGCAGCTTACCAATGAGCGAGTCCTAGGTTACTCTGAAATCTACCTAACATGATAACTGTGCAGATAATATCAGTTCTAGTACAAACATGTGCATACATTAAACTTCCAACAAGAGATGCATAAGGGCCTTTTTGCATTTCATTACGTTCCATTTCATTTTGCGGACATTGCTTAAGATTAAGCGTGTTACCTTTATGCGTAGGAAAAATGCTAGAACAACATATCATCATGCCAAATCTATCAATAACTTTATCAATATATGCTTTTTGAGACAATCCAAAAATTCCTAGTGGTCTATCATGGAATATTTCAATTCATACCACATAAGATATCTCACCTATATATTTCATTTCAAAGTTCTTAAAGAGATAACTCTTAGTCTCATGTAATAGACCAAGATCACTGCTAGCTAATAAGATGTCATCAACATACAAAACCAAAAATATGAGCGTACTCCCGTTGATATTGAGGTATATGTATGAATCCACAATATTTCTTTAAAACCGAATTTCGTAATGTTTTCATCAAACTTTAAGTATCATTGCCTCGAAGCCTGTTTCAGTTCATATATTGATTTCTCCAATTTGCAGGCCATGTCTTCCTAAACTTCAATTATCAAGCCTTCAGTTTGACACATATAGACTTGTTTTTTCAGTCTCCATTAAGAAATGTGGGTTTCACATCCATTTGATGTAACTCAAGATCATACTGAGTTATCAAAGCCATGATAATTCTAAGAGTCTTTTCTGGACACGGGAGAAAAAATCTCAGTGTAATTGATGCCTTCTTTCTGATTACACCCTTTGGCTATAAGTCTCGCTTTATGACATACAACCTTGCCACGACAGTCGAGCTTGGTCTTATAGATCTGCTTGCACCCAACTTCTTTGTGTCCTTCATGCAACAAAACAACATCCCAAACTTCATTCTTAACCATTATGTCTATTTCATCTTTACTAGCATCAACCCATTTATTAGAATTAACATTTTTCAGGGCTTGTGAATGAGAAACTGGATCTTTAATATCCCATTCTCTAGATTCCATTTGATAAAGCACATCGTTATCAGAAATAATAGATCTTTTATAGACAACATCTTTTGTTATCGGTTGCCAAAACTAATTCATGAACTTGGATCAAAAGATTTTTTTTTCAAATAAAATGTTTAAGTGATTTAACATATGATTTATGAAAATTAAACTTATAACTTATTAAAAAATAAATATAAATTTTTAGTGATATAGTAAATATAAATTCTATACATTAAAACACAACTGATAATATATGGTCACTAGTCTTTAAATATAACAACATATACTATTACATTTCTATCATATTTTTAAAACCTTTACATAAAATATCTTTATGATTTCAAAACATAAAGTACGACACAAAAAATTTTGATTGGCAACAACCTACTCTTTGACTTCTTTATTAGAAAGCATCCTAAACTATCATGACAAGTCAAATTGATGAGTTTCAATATTATTTTCAACTTTGCACACACTATTTTCAAAATGTTAGAGATTAATTGCAAAATGATTTAGGTTATAGATTTATGAAACTTAATATTATATATTTATTGAATCAAATAGTTGATGCGGCCACACGTAGCCCAACGGCTAAAGATATAGACGAGGATGGAGAGCATAGCTCTGACACGGACGAGTGGCCAAGTCAGGAGGATGAAAGCGGTCGAGTGGAACTTGTCAATGAACCAAATAGACCAAGTGAAGACCACAACCATGAAGAACACTACCTTTGTCGACCAACTGAAGCTGATGAATCTCGGGGACATAAGGAAGACATTTTGGGACGATTTCAAGGTGGAGTTGGATCACTCCAGTCCTTGATCGACCAGGATGAGTTCGATAAAGACCACTTTGTATCAAGGAGGTCCTTTAACTCGAGCCAAGACTAGATCCTTAAAGGAAGCTTTAAGTATGTTGATCAAGTTTGTGCAAGAGGAAGACGAGTTGGTCCATGCCAAGAATATGGCATCAAGTGTTTGTTATAACCTTATGGTTGTTCAAACTTAGAATAATTTCGGGTGAAAACCCATTAGCTTTTGGATTTAGCTTTCTTAAACCCACTAAGGGTTGGCTTTATCTTTTAATGAACCCATTAAGGGTTGGATTTATCCTTAGAGTCGGTTAGGGCTTTTGTAGTTTCCTATTTAAGGGACTTGCCTGCCGCTTAGGCAAGCACCCATCTTTTAATCTAAAAACGCTTTACAGCAACAAAGTCTCTCACGAGCAAACCTTCCTTTGTGTTCAACTTTTGAGCATTCCATCTCATTCACCCAAGGAGAAGAATCTCCTGCTTTAGTGAAATCTATCAGGCACCAAACAAACGAGGTTACACTCGTAAGGTATCCTACGCAAACAACACAAGGTATCCATCAACCTTGCGTGAAGAACCATCCCTTGTTCAAAACATAAAAACCTTGAATCCATCAATCCACGTCTATAAAACCCTCTCAACACACGGGTCTTAGTAATTCTCGTGCCATCCCAGCATCTTCAAGAGATCCGGGCGGTGTACACCTATCCTAGGTCGTATCAAGTGGTATCAGAGCTACTTGGGGTTAGGGTTTGTGTTCTTACGTTTCTCATCCATCAAAACTCATCAATTCTTCTCTACCTATCTAGTAATAGTCAGGTCAGGCCAATCACAAAAAAAAAGAAAAAACAAAAACAAAAGAGCAATCAAAGAAAGGAAAAGAGAGGCTGAGGAGAAATCCAGCCCGATTGTTTAAAGCGACCTGATGCCAAAAATCTTGCAATCTTTCTATTTTGTTCACAAAGGGAGTTAGGGTTTTCTAGATCTTAGGTGATTGGGACTCTTGCTCACTGTTGAACCCTAGAAGGACAAGGTTGCTTGTGGAGAATCAGGAAAAGAGAGAGAGAGAGAGAAGAGAGAGTATCTTTGTTTCCTTTACTTGTTTTAACTTTTCTTTTCAGGATAATATCGCGGATGAACGAGGGCCAGACGACCCTACTTTCGAACCAGTCCCACAACACATACTCCTTAACCAACTACAGTTTGAGGCTATGTTAGGCGATATGGAGAGGAGACTTCAAACCTGTGCTGAACAAATTTATGCTAACATAATTCCACCTGAGGTTGCTAATGTTGCAGGTAGAGAAATGACAGCAGTTGGGAACGTACCACTTCGTGCTAGGCGAGTTGTCTTGGATTTGTAGATGATCAAGCTGGTGAGGAAGGCGAGGAATGGCCTATTAGGCTCGACCAAAGACGACCGCAGGCTGATGACAACTTTGGCAATCTCAAACTTCGGATCCCACCCTTCTTAGGGAAAAATGATCCAGACACCTACCTCGAATGGAAGAAGACGGTAGAACTTGTCTTCAAGTGTCAAAACATCACTGAGGAGAGGAAAGCAAAGTTAGCAGCTACCGAGTTTGACAGTTATGCTATCAACTGGTGGGAACAAGTGTCCAACATAAAGGATACGCAATGGACAAAACCAAGTAACTTCATGGAACGAGATGAAGGAAGTTATGAGAAGGCGGTTTGTCCCAACACATTACCACAGAGAGCTGCACCAACGGCTTAGGGGACTAACTCAAGGGTCTAAAATGTGGAAGAATACCATCAAGAGATGGACAGTCTCATGATCAAGGCCGAGGTCAAGGAGTCCGAGGAAGCTACTATGGCTCAGTTCCAAGGGGGATTAAACCGAGATATTCATGACCGATTGGAGATGCAAGAGTATGACAGCATAGAAGAGATACTTCATAAGGCGACCCTGATTGAACAACAAATCAAAAGAAAGGGAATGGGAAGGAATCAGCTTGGTTCCTCGTCGAAACCCACCTATACTAAAGAAGACAAGCCGTTCAATAAGCCAAGAGAAAATACTCGCCCTATGAGTTCAATTCAGGATGACAAGGGCAAGGGTCCAGCACCAAACAACGGACCGGAAACAATAGGTGTTTCAAGTGCCAAGGCTTTGGGCACTACGCTAGTGAGTGCATCAACAATAAAACCATGTTAGTATTGGCAAGTGCAGATGTTGTTTCTGATGACGAAGAAGAACACAAGGAGGATGAAGAAGAAGAAGAAATTGTGAACTACCCAACTCATGGGGAGTTACTCGTTACCCGACGTGTTCTAAATACTCAAACCAAGCCAGAAGCTCAGGAGCAACGTGAAAACTTGTTTCACACACGTTGTATGGTCCAATATAAGGTATGTAGCCTTATCATAGACAGAGGCAGTTGCACCAATGCAGCTAGTGAAGTGCTGGTCGAGAAACTTGGCCTAGTTCCACACGCGCATCCTCGACCATATGCACTCCAGTGGTTAAGTGAAGAAGGGGAAATGTGAGTAACTAAGCAGGTTTATGTTCCCTTCACAATTGGACAGTACCAAGACACAGTCCAATGTGACATAGTGCCAATGGAAGCTAGCCATATTCTTCTTGGCCAACCTTGGCAGTATGACAAGAAATTTATCCACGATGGTTATACTAACATGCACTCGTTTGTGCACAACAATAAGAAGATTGTGTTGGCTCGGTTAACACCACAAGAGGTACATAAGGATCATATGCATCTAAGGCAAAGGAAAGAGGCGAGCAAAGCAGCTGGAACCAAAGCAACCAGTCCGGATGATATGGGAAAAGGTTTAAGTCTTCTTACTACTCATTTTGATTTAAAGCAAACTGCATTTGACCAACAAACTTTGGTACTAATAATCTTCAGGGAGATGTTAGCCTCAACTTCTAACCAAGACCCGGTCATACCGAGGCAAATTGAGGTTCTATTATAGGAATACTTGGATGTGTTTCCAGGAGATAGCCCAGTGGGATTACCACCCATCAGAGGCATATAGCATCAAATCGATTTTGTTCCTGGAGCTTCTCTTCCCAACCGTCCAGCTTATAGGACAAACCTAACGAAACTAAGGACCTCCAAAGACAAGTGGATGAACATCTGGAAAAGGGACACATTAGGGAAATCATGAGTCCATGTGTTGTACCTGTTCTTCTTGTGCCCAAAAAGGATGGAAGTTGGCGTAAGTGTGTGGACTGTCGAGTCATCAACAACATCACTGTGAAATATCACCATACCATTCCATGCCTGGACGATATGATAGACGAGTTACATGGGTCTTGCATCTTTTCCAAAATAGATTTGAAGAGTGGATACCACCAAATCCGTATGAAAGAAGGAGATGAATGGAAGACTGCGTTTAACATCAAGCATGGAAGAATGGCTAGTCATGCCCTTTGGGTTAACCAGCGCACCTAGTACATTCATGAGGCCCATGAACCAAGTCCTAAGGACCTTTATCGGTATATTTGTGGTCGTCTACTTCGATGACATCCTGATTTACAGCCAGACCATGGAGGAACATGTCGACCATCTGCGAAAGGTCCTCATTCTAAGGAAGGAGACTTTGTTTGCCAATTACAAAAGTGTTCCTTTGGAACCGACAGCCTTCTCTTCCTTGGCTTTGTGGTAACCTCCAAGGGAGTCCAAGTGGACAAAGAAAAATTGCGAGCAATCAAGGAGTGGCCAGTCCCAAAAACCGTGGGCGAAGTGAGGAGTTTCCACGGCCTCGCAGGGTTCTATAGGCGGTTTGTGAAGGACTTCAGTTCAATAGCAGCTTGTTTGACTGAGGTTATCAAGAAAAGTGTGGGGTTTAGATGGACGAAAGAACAGGACCATGCCTTCAAGACACTCAAGGCCAGGCTGACAAATGCTCCCTTGTTGGTATTACCAAACTTCCTCAAGACCTTTGAGATTGAATGTGATGCTTCCGGATTGGGGATTGGGGCAGTATTGATGCAAGAGAAGAGTCCAATTGCTTACTTCAGTGAGAAACTTGGAGGGGTCATGCTGAATTATCCAACGTATGATAAGGAGTTGTATGTGTTGGTTAGGGCTCTCCAAACCTGGCAACACTACTTGTGGCCTAAGGAATTTGTGATCCATACGGATCATGAATCACTTAAACATCTAAAGGGTCAACAAAAGCTGAATAAGAGACATGCTCGGTGGATGGAATTCATTGAAATCTTCCCTTATGTCATTCAGTATAAACAAGGTAAGGAGAATGTAGTGGCCGATGCCTTATCACGAAGGTATACTCTACTATCGACCATGGATGCAAAGCTGTTGGGGTTTGAGCAAATCAAAGGCTACTATGCTCAAGATTCTGATTTCAAAGAGACGTACCAAGCTACTCAAAAGCAGGCCGGTGACAAATTTTACCAGATGGATGGGTATCTGTTCCACAACAACCGTCTTTGTGTGCCATCTTGTTCATTAAGAGAGATGTTTGTGAGGGAAGCTCATGGGGGGGGAGGACTTATGGGACATTTCGGTGTGGTCAAGACCCTGAGTTCTTCACAACAACACTTCTTTTGGCCTAAGATGAGGATGGACGTCGAAAGAGTGTGTGGGCGGTGTGTGGTCTGCAAGCAGTCCAAATCTCAAGTCCAACCACACGGTATGTATACTCCTTTAAATGTTCCCATTGCACCTTGGATAGATATATCTATGGACTTTGTCTTAGGACTGCCTAGGACTAGGAAAGGAAGGGATAGTATATTTGTGGTCGTTGATAGGTTCTCTAAGATGGCACATTTCATTGCTTGTCATAATACTGATGATGCTACGGTAGTGGCCAAATTGTTTTTAGAGAAGTTGTTAGGTTGCATGGAATACCTAGGACCATAGTTTCAGACAGCGACACTAAGTTTCTTAGTCATTTCTGGAGAACATTGTTGGCTAAGTTAGGTACTAAATTGCTATTTTCAACAACTTGTCACCCACAAACTAATGGGCAAACTGAAATAGTAAATAGGACATTGTCTGCTTTGATACGTGCCCTTGTAAAAAGAAATATTATGTCTTGGGAAAATTGCTTACCACATGTGAAATTTGCTTATAATCATTCTAGGCATTCAGTAACCAAGTTATGTCCTTTTCAAATTGTCTAGGGATTCAACCCTTTGTCTCCATTAGATATGATCACGTTATTTTTAAAGGAACATACTAATCTTGATAGCCGACGAAAGGCCGAGTTTGTTAAGTCTTTGCATGAACAGGTTCGGAGAAACATAGAGGAACAAACAAAAGTGTACGCACGCAAAGCTAACAAAGGGCGCAAGGAGATTATTCTCAAACTAGGGGATGATATGTGGATCCATATGAAGAAGGAAAGGTTTCCAGTCGAACGGAAATCCAAGCTTTTACCACGCAAGGATGGACCGTTCAAAGTGCTTGAACGGATTGGCAACAACGCATACAAAATTGATTTACAGGGTAAGTATGCTACTAGTCCTTCCTTCAGCGTTTCTGACCTATCTCCTTTTTGTTGCAGATGAACTGGATTTGAGGTCAAATCCTTTTAAAGGAGGAGGAGATGATGTGTCTACATGTAGCCCAACGGCTAAAGATATGGACGAGGATGGAGAGCATAGCTCGGACACGGACGAGTGGTCAAGTCAGGAGGATGCAAGCGGCCGAGTGGAACTTGTCAATGAACCAAATGGACCAAGTGAAAACCACAACCATGAAGAACACTACCTTTGTCGACCAACTGAAGCTGAAGAATCTCGGGGACACAAGGAAGACATTTTGGGACGAGTTCAAGGTGGAGTTGGATCAGTCCAGTCTTTGATTGACCAGGATGAGTTCGATAAAGACCCACTTGTGTATCAAGGAGGTCCTTTAACTCAAGCCAAGACTAGAGCCTTAAAGGAAGATTTAAGTCTGTTGATCAAGTTTGTGCAAGGAAGACGAGGTGGTCCATGGCAAGAAGATGGCGTCAAGTGTTTGTTATAACCTTATGGTTGTTCAACACTTAGAATAATTTCGGGTGAAAATCCATTAGCTTTAGGATTTAGATTTCTTAAGCCCACTAAGGGTTGGCTTTATCTTTTCATAAACCCAGTAGGGGTTGGATTTATCCTTAGAGTCGGTTAGGGATTTTGTAGTTTCCTATTTAAGGGACTTGCCAGCCGCTTAGGCAAGCATCCATCTTTTAATCTAATAACGCTTTACAACAACAAAGTGTCTCACGAGCAAACCTTCCTTTGTGTTAAACTTTCGAACATTCCATCTCATTCACCCAGGGAGAAGACTCTCCTGCTTACGTGAACTCCATCAGGCACCAAACAAACGAGGTTACACTCGTAAGGTAGCCGACGCAATCAACACAAGGTATCCATCAACCTTGCGTAAAGAACCATCCCTTGTTCAAGACATAAAAACCTTTAATCCATCAATTCACGTCTACAAACCCCTCTCAACACACGAGTCTTAGTAATTCTCGTGCCATCCCAGCATCTTCAAGAGATCCGGACGGTGTACATCTATCCTAGGTCGTATCAATAGTAAAGTTACAGTAACTCTCATCCATCCAAAGATTTATTTAGTGGATATACAAAAATAATAATTGCATTGGACAAAAAGTAAAACTATTGGGATACTCATAGCATTTAAAACAATTCTTTCACATTAATCTGAATCAATACAAACGTAGTATAACGAGAATAAACGGAGGTTCTTTATTATATCTCAATCCTCTTCATTCAAACCATATAAAACGGATAACCTAGAGCCGTTTATTGTTGGTGTTATTTATCATTAGTATTGTATTTATCTTCGTTTTGGATAGGAGGACAAATTGTTTCTGCTGCGTTCATTTCTTTGTTCTTACCCCACAAGTACACGTAGAGACCCGTCACTACCACCACGGATCCAATTATACTGTCATCAAAGTTAGAAAGGAAGTTATGAGCATGGACCTACATTCACATATATACAAAACGAGGTAAAAAAAATGAAATTACCTGCCGAGGTACAAAGGAGTGTGTAGGATGAGGAAATCGAATAGAATAGCTGAGATGAGCATAATAGGACTAAATGTTGATGCGAAAACTGCTCCCAATTTCTTTATCGACCATGTTGTTGCTACTGTCGACATCGCTTGCCCCGCTATTCCCTAAATTTGTATATTTTAAATAATCAGGACCGTATTTACATATTTTAATCCAAGTTCTAGACAATTTTCAGAAAGATCAGTATTCCTTCTTTTTCATAAATATGCATATATGTTTTCTTTCCTCTAAATTCTAGACAAGTTTCAAATAAAGCGGCACTACTTCTTTATGTATGTTAAGTTTAACATTTATTATCATCAGAGTTAAAATATAAGAAGTAACCAATCAACCAGCGAAACGATACCAACGAACATAAGCTTTTATTAAGAATAAAGTGCTTCAAAACATAAATGCAAAAATTGAGTGCTTAGTGACTTGGCTTATCTTTTGGCATATATACCAAAAATGCAAAAAAAAAAACAAAAAAAACATATAGCTCATAATACTTTAACAGAACTTTTCCATCCTCTAGAATCCAAAATTTAGATAAACAAAGTCCAATATATTTATTATTTATTACCTGGATAGTGGGATAGAGAATCTTATAAAAGACAATGACACTTAGTTATGAACACAAGATCAAGATGCCACCAACTGAGTGGTGTGACTGGTGTCTTATTCAACTAAGAAACCATGTCGTGTTATGAGCCGCTGAGTAAATCGAACATACATAAATTTTCCGGGGAATGAATTAGGTGCACCAGCTTGGTCGGAATTTAAAATAGTGTACACGTCATTACAAAATAAAAACCGAGGATTATATAGTAGAAAGATAATATTATAAGACAAAACCAAATTTTATTTTAAATATTCCATAATTTTAAAACTTTTTTTTGCAGATTAGCTCCATGGTTTATTAAATTAATTTTAAAACCCAGTTCAGAATATGGTATGTATGAACTGACTTACAGCGTATATAATGACGAAAATGACGAATCTATCATGAATGAGCCAATCATTGACATTTCTCCTTTTGTAGAGACTCAAGAGAGCACATTGGAATGAGCCAAAAATCGACATGAGACAAGTGCTCGTGTATTTGCAAGGGTACTTAATGTTTAAAGTCCCTTGGAAAAGCATCCATATAGAAAAAAACGTGGCTCCTATAGCTGCATAGAGACATCCAAGAAGCCAATTATTTGTCTTGCTTTGATGGTTTTTGTTGTTGTGAAGAGCCTCTGGGTGAGAGTGAAAGTGTGATAGCTGAGGACCTTTGTAAAATGTTAACAACAACGCTCCATTGACGCATATCAATGTTCCTATCACTTTTAGCATCCCAGTTTGGCTCTTTAGATCTCGTAAACTTTCCATCCTGAAATTTACAGAAATTAAGAAAAACAAAATATTTTACTGTACTTGTATCTTCATGCTTTTTTCTTATGTTAGGTGTTTAATATCCTTAAATTTCATGCGCTGCTTTCTTGTTTATGCGTTCTTATATTAAGGTTAAATATTACAACATTCTCTTGGTGTTTTTTTTTTTAGTGTTTGTTGAGAAAAGTAGTTATATAACGGGGTTTACACATAACTTGCATGAAACTAAATAATTTTATGTATAATCAATATGTAATTGAAATTTAACTGCATATATATACTCCCTGTTTCTGAAAATAATCAGTTTTGTGTTACTATGTGGTCGATGAAAAAATTATATTTTGTCAAGAAAGAATGGAAATCTATTTCAAACAACCAATTCTTATTTTTAAGATGTATAGTTAAAATATATTCACTTTAAGTATATATTGAATCTAAATTCTATTTTCTTGTGTCATTAGATCTACTGTTCTCAATAATAGAATTTCATGAAATAAAAAAAATAGTGATTAACAATACTTTTTCTTGATATAGAAATCGAATATGTATGGTTTATTTTCAGATCATGTCAATCTTTAAATATTTGAACATTTCTGTATGATGAAGTGATCATTAAACTAATTTACGTGATTATATTATTATGACTTATTAATATTGTATAATTATTTAGAATGAATGACGATTCATCGGTACCTTAAGATAAGAGACAAAGCGAAAGTAATCGCAGGCAACATGCTCAGAAAAGCACCTGAAACCGTTGCTGACGTGTACAACAAACCAAGCATAAAGAAAAATTGGACCAAACTTGCCCTGCGGATTATCAAAAATATATAAAAACAAAACAAATTAGAGCTTAACTATATAACTCTATAAGTACTTATTTCTCTAGCAATTAAAATACAGGAGAGTCTAACGGAGTGTTAATCATATACTATAAAAACAGATCATAAAAAGTTAAGATTTCAGAGGGCAAACCCTAGCAAACCGCTGATGAAATGATCGATGATAAGTGTAAACGTTATCTTCGGTCTTGTTTTCCTTTTAACAATTAAACATAAGATTCAGAAGATTTTTTTGAGTTAAATCACATATAAGTAAGTAGTTGTTTCATAAAATATGAAACCTTCCAAGAAATAAGCAAGAGGAGCCAAAACAAAAGCAGAAATAGCCAGACGATAAGCACCAATGACCATATGGTTAACACCATCATCAAGAGCCTTCTTCACGAGGGCATTTACTGAACCTACCGCTATGTTTGCTACCACAATTGCCATAGCCGGTGACCATTTGTTTACCATTGATGATCTCTCTCCTTCAACGACACCCATTTCTCTTTCTGATTGCTTTCTCTCTCTTTATATATATATATTTATATGTTAGAGAGTGATAACTAAGACCGGATGTGCTTTGAGTTCACCGCAACGCTTTCCCATATTTATAAGCAGAGATTTTTATGTTGTGATTATTTTGACGTAAATTAACCCCTGGGGTAATAAAAATTGTATTCCACTGCCTCATACTATATCAAATAAAAAATGGTAAAGCTTTCAGTTTAGACGACAAACTTTATATTCTTCATTATATGTATATTCGTATATCTCCCTGCTTTTCAATGTCTGGTTTTTATTATAATATTTTAACGTACCATCAACTCGTCGTGTCCTGCAAGATGCTAATGGAATTTATGCTATAGATTTACTATTTATAGGAACTAAGCAGACATTTGATTTGAGAACTTAAAAAGAAAGAATCAGTATTCCCACTCAGATAGCTTGCTTAAGTGCTTAACCCCTTTAGTTTTGAATCGTGAGGGCGTTTTGCAAAAGTAAAAGAAAAAAAAGTCATGCAAATGAACAAAATTGTTGGCTACTTAAGTTTATGCTTAGTTAAACTTAATTCTAATGACAGTTAAGCACATGCAAACTAACTAGGTAATTAAGTGACAATTAACCTTTAAGTGGCTAAACCAAAATCCTTGCAGCAAAATTAAACTCACTCCCAGTCACTTAAACTAATTAATACTTTTAGTTTTCTAAAGTTAAACCAAAACTTTTTTACAAAAAAAATAAAATCAAAACTAATATTAACGCATTTCCAAAGAAAATAGAGAGAGAAAATTCGTAGTTTTCGGTAACGGGAATATTTTTAATTTTTCAGTTTCATTGTTAATATAGGATAATTATGGTATATATAAATTATAAAAATGAACTTTTAATCAAAGAATAAAGGGTATAATTTATTTCGTTATAGTATAAAGTTATTGAGAAATATTTGATTTTTAATGCGTCATTTTAGTATGGCATCTGTTTGGCCTTGAAAATGGTGAATTTTAGTGTCATGAGAACGATACAAATGATAAAAAAAGGTTGTGAAGTACTCTATCACGGAAACTCATTTACTAGTTGATAGTTTGATACTTCTGTGGAGCAAATCATAGAGTGGAAAGAACATATACTAATTCTTTTTTCTTTTGTCAAAGAGAACATATATTGATTCATACTCCAACTTGGTACTGACACACTTAGATACGTATATCATACATATTTTGATGGATGAAAGCGAAATCCAATATACCATATATAAATTTTATTGTTTTTAAAAATATAACTAATTGTTGAAAACAGGGCTGGATCTGACAACAGTTCAAAACATTAGCATTATTAGTACTTAATTTTTAGAGATATTTACATAAACATAGACCCTAAAATTATTATTTTTTAAAGAAGTTTTTTATAAAGTTTTTTTTTTTTTGTAAATGATTTTTTCTAAAGTTCTTAAAAACTATTTTAAAGTTCTTAAATTTCAGATTCGGTTCTGAATAAAAAACATATACCAGTTCATGCTCCATCAAGATATCTATGTCTTTATTTTAAACCATTTGTTTCGTTTATAGTTATCAACACCATGATATACCGAATGACATGTTTAAAATGACATGTTATTCTTATGTTACGTTATTAAATATATCATGTAAAGAAAAAACACTTATTTAAAGTTTATCCATCACATCTGTTTTGCAAATGATGGCTCCCCCTATATCTAGCAAAATGATTCGTAGTTTTTAACGCATGGTAGGTACAAAAAGAAACTAATAGAAGTGTCATTACTTGTGCCAAAAAAAAAAAAAAAAAAAGAAGTGTCATTACTATTATCATTGATAAACAGGTTGATCACTATCCTTTTTATGTTGAGCATAATACATCTTTTCTGACACGATAAAACAGGCAAATACGAAAAGGAGTTCATCTTGCTATCCGAAAGTTGGAATGCACCTAGCGAAGAATTTATAAAGTAGCTCGTATAAATCACAGAAAAACAAAAATAAAATACATATCCTTTTAAAATTATTGATATTATATCAAATAAAACAACTAAAAAAGTCAGAAGGGAGCAGAAAATCAGTTGAAAGTAACAAGATAAGAATATTTGTTTCTCCTGAGTTTGGAATATAGTGTGTCCGTGGACATGTACCTCACTAACTCTTCTATTTAATAAGCATAGTTAGGGAATTTTTTGGCAGCTAATAATCGTGAAGAAAATGTAGGATAGAATCTAACCGCAATTTAGTGAGATAATTCTCCATGCATTTTAAATTCGATCCTTCGCAGACATTTCATTGGATCCCATCTGGTTTGCACTATCTCACTGTTGTTAATTCCTTTAAATATTGTGATACGTTTTAATTCATCATAAAATTTACTGGAGGGCATCCAACTGTCATAAACAGCAGCGTAGATTTGAGTATAAACTATTGTTATCAGAAGATGCGAAATAAACAGAAAAAATAGGCGATGTAAAAGAACAATAATAATAGCGTATTATTTGTGAAAAGTGGCAAACGAATCTATACTATTATTTGATTATTTGAAGAGTGATTTTTCAATTTCAATTTTTCACTGAAAGTTAAACGGCTAAAATCAATAATACCTTTAATATATTTTTATATATAATTTATTACATAACTAAAATCAGATTTTCTATTAACATATTAAATTTATATGTTATATTAGATAATTAAATATAAATTAACATAATAAAATTAGAAAAACATATTAAAAAATAAGACAATGCTTATATATATGTCAGAATTTACCAATAACCAATTTTCAATATAAATTAAGAATATAGCATCACTTTTTGGATAATTAAGTCTATGATAACTTCACACAATTCTTCCAGTATTACCCTATATGTTGTATGTTACCGGTCAAATAAGAGAAGAGATGAAGTCGATGAACATGTGGACGGAAGAGCAAAAATCATGTCGTCGATGATTGATTATTGGCTATGCGTTCTTGTGGTTATTATTGTAGCTTATTTTGGCAATATAGTATACAAAATAAATGAGATGCAATCATAACTTCAGAATAGAGGAGAAACAAACAGTTTCAAACACTGATGGAAACGCCACCAATGATGTTGTTTTCTATTTACGTAACACAGAAAAAATGGATGGATTTTTCTATTTAAATCATAAACCATACCCCCAACTCAAGACACCCCTTAAATACTAATCCTGAACTTTAATCATTAAACTCTAACCCAAATATAAAATATAACATATATTTATAATGTATAGATATGTGAACAGAAAAAAAAGTTATTATATTTTATACAGATAGTATGGAATATAGAAAGGATGAAAAAAAGAGAAACAAGAATGTATGGCAAAAATTTACCTATAATTTATCTGTAAACTTTGTACAACCCTTAGGATGAAATGAATTTTATATTTAAAGAAATCACACAAAATAACAGAAAAAAAAAACATATTATCAAATTTCAAAAATAGCATAGAAATATGTAAAAATAGAAGACTATATCTTAAATAGAATAGTCACTAAATAACTACAATAATAACATATATTATACTATTATTTTCTTTCACTAAATATAGTATAGTCGGTAAATCATCTTCTTCATATATATTTTCTTATTTTCAGTCATAGTGACACTCATTCGCCGGCTCATCATCATTATTCCTTACACTACATATTATCAGTGAGCTATCTTCTTCATCTCCTCTTCTTTTTTTGACACTATGACATGTTTTTGCTCAGTTGTCGTTGTTCTTCACTACCAATTTGAAAAACATCGAAGTCAATACTTATGCAAAAAACTGGGCTTCGTAGCCTGGTGGTAAAGGAACCTCGGCTGAGGTGTCCGCCACCCGACTTCAAACCCCGGCCACCACATAATTTACTTGCGGAGTTGATGTGGCGCTCCAGACCACTTAGCGTAACCAGGGGCCCTTAAGTGGACGCTTAAAAATCCTGTCATGGCATGGGCTTAGGCCCGGTGGGCTAGTCGATCACGCTTTGTGGTCGGATACTGGGTTATCAAAAAAAAAAAAAAAAAAAAAAATACTTATGCAATCGTAGCTCCAGTTTTGCTTGCAAGAATCACAAGCATAAACAGATTATAAAGACAAAAATACATTTCCGAGAATCAGTGATAAGAAGAAGAGAGAAAAAAGAAACTAAAGATAAGAAAAAAAAGAAACAATTGCATAAGAGGTATTTTGGCAAATAAGATATATTGAATAAAAAAAATATATATATATATATATATTGAATCTCATAGTCAACTTATTTTTTTAGTTAGATAGTGAATTATAATTTTTTAGTTGTCATACAATGCAATTTCCCTATATATATTGTGTTGTTATCTCAAAAACTTTCTCATATATAAATAATTTATTTTTTATTTGAACTTTATAAGAATATAAAAATAATTATTATGATGATTTTTAAGCTAATTAATAAGATATAAACTAATAAGTATTCGTAAAAAAATTGTGCATACCTATGCAGACAAAACACTTATTAATTCAGACAAATGTAGAAAGTACCAAGCATCTATGCGAACATGGACTACCTTTTCTGGAGGAAGAACATCATAATTGAACCTGAACAAGACAGAGATCCATATCCCTGGATAATTTGGTATATTTGGAAGGCTCGAAATGATAAACTCTTTAGGGGAATAGATAGGGGATCCTCTAGAACTAGTACGATATGCTGAAAGTGAATGTCAGGCTTGGTTTGCTGCAAACGAGGTGGGGTCATCAGTGATACAAGGGAACAATGACGAGGAATCCCAAGTCTTAAGCTTAGGTAATATCTGCTTAATAATGGATCTTGGACAGGCCATGATTAATTTAGTGGCTGTGGATGGTCTGAATGGACAGTGGTGGGAATCGTCAACTCATGGGAACACGAAATATACCTAGACGAGAATCAGCGTTGCATTCGGAAGTAGAAGCACTGCGATGGGCGATGGAGAATATGCTTCAACATTCGACATGCCAGAGCTTTGGTACAGATTGCAAGGAGCTGATTGCTATGATCAAGGACCCTCAAGCTTGGCCAAGCTTTGCTACGAAACTGGAGAGGATAGAAACGCTACTGATTTGCTATCTAGATTTCAAAATTTCTTATGTTCCTCGAACGCGCAACCAGTTTTCAGATTTTTTAGCTAAGACAGCTAGATCCTTCTATAGGAAGTTACTTTTTATTGGTTGTTCTATTCCGGTCTGGTTACCCAGACCACTTCAAGCCTTTAGTAATAGAATAGCCGTTTGCCGAAAAAAAAATCATATTGTCCTCTATTTCTTCTTTTCTTTATTTATTTATTTCTCTCTAACTTCTTACTACAAATCTAATATTTTCTCCAATGTAGTAATTCATCAAATTAACCCCAAATTATGTTCAACCTGCACTCCGTAAATATATAGATTTTCTAATGTTGCATGCATATTTAAATATATATATTAAATTATTATTGTAAGTACATCATTTTTATAATTATTATTTTTAATAATTTTAATGAATAATAATTTAGTGATGTTAAAAAAGAAACTAATAGTTTTCAGTTTAATAAAATTAGTTAACTTTTATCTTAGTAGAAAGGAGGAAAAAATATGAGGAAGTTATTGCTCTTAATTTAGTGATTTTCTAATGTTGCATACATATTTAAATATAAGGAATAATTTAGTAATTTTCTAATGTTGCATACATATTTAAATATTTAAATATGAGGAATTATTTTCTAAAATATTTATCTAGTAGAAAAGAGGAAAAATAAGTTAACCAAAAAAATATGAGGAAGTTATTGCTCTTAATTAGAACCGGTCCACTTAAAAAGTCTTATTATGTCACCTTCCTTTTAATGGACCTAGGGGACCTGACTAAATCTACAACCTATTTATCAATTAATGGCACTTTTATTTAATCTTCCCCTATTTGTAAATTTGTTTTTTTAATTTTTTTTTTTGTATTTTTTCCGTTAAGAGACAGCTCTTATGATTCTTATTTAAGAGATGATTCTTAAGTTTTCTTAGTTAAAAGCTAAGATACATCTCTTAGGAAGCTAAGAACCCCACCTTAAGAGACCCGATTAATCCTGCTCCAAGTGCCCAAAAAAAAAGTGAATATTAATTAACTACGAGAACTGACCGACCAAACATAAAAAAGATACAATATTTGTAACTTAAGAATATCCAAGAAAAGAGGAAAAATTTCAAACAGTGGCATTTTAACTTTAGTAAACATCTAACAGAAGCCAAAGACATTACAATTTAACTCACTCTCTTTCTTATCAGACTTGAGCTGTGCCTTCAGTGGACTTAGGATCCTTTAGTAAACATCTAACAGAAGCCAAAGACATTACAATTAACTCACTTCTCTTTCTTATCAGACTTGAGCTGTGCCTTCAGTGGACTTAGGATCCTCACATCTGTAACATCCATCAGGCCCAATTCCAACCCTTTGGATCAGCAGCTGACTTCGACCATGATGTGGACTAGCATCTGCAAACTCTACAGCTTCCTCCACGAACTCGTCTATCTTCTTCTCTATCGACTTAAGCTCATCTTCATTCGCCAGCTTATTCTCTATAAGGGCATCCACATCAATGAACCCCCTTGGGGTTCATCTTTCATTTTTTTATTATTAATTTTTTTGTTTTTCTTTTTGTTTTTTAAAAAAAAAAAAAAAAAAAAAAAAAAAGATAGACCAATCGCGGGCCGCCACATGTCGTGAAGCAGTGGTGATACGGGTTCACCAAAGTGAACCCCAAAGGCACGGGTTCATCACTGTTCATCTAGAAAACTGTGTGAACCCCCCTTATGAACCCTTAATGTGCATGCTCTAAGATACTTCTTCAGTGTTGTGATCAGGTCTCTCGCCGCTTATTTGGTTTCTCAAAATACATGTATATATATATATTAGTATTTAATTATGGATTCTTAACTTAATGGGAAACCCAATCAAAAAATTCTCTATATAGATATTTTAAGTTGGTTTTCCGTAAAATTAAGAACCATACAGTTAAATACTAATATAAATGTATACATAACATATAATGTATTTTGAGAACCCTGATGCTAAAACCCCCTATTGGAGGTGCTCTTAGTGGCATATGTTTTTTAAATTAATCATATATCTAAATTTTATATAAATATTTCAAATATTATAATTTCATAGATACATGTCGTAATTAATCACTTTTAAGTCGTCACATGTATTTATCGCTTCTTATTACATATTTATTTTATTGGATTTGCATTTTGATTATTAAATGAATCAATATATGCATGAAATAATATGTATTTAAAAAATTATGTTTCCTAACCTGCACTTCAAAGTTCTACATTACCTTTCAGCATTTTTATGCTAGATAAAACATTCTCTTATATATTAATTTTTAAAATATTTAATATTTATGCATATATAATATAATATAGCGTGTTAACCCGTTTTGCTAATATATTAAATTGATATATTAATATTGTTTATTTTATCATATTTTTCAATATAATAATTTAATAATATGATAATTATGATTATAAAATAAATAAAAGTATGATAGGATTTTTCTTTTGCATTTAATACACAATAATTAAATATATATTAATGTATAATAATAAATTATTATTAATAACAAAACTAGTGAAAATATCTAAATAATTGTTTTTAAAAAGATCCTGCTAAAATATTTTTTAAGAATTTTTTTTAAAAAATAATATATATATATATATATATATACTAAATTAAAATAAAAAGATATCAAAGATATTTACTCATATTTTATATTATTAGTCTTAAAGAAATAAATTTATAAATTCTAAGATAATGTCTAAATAAAAAAACAAACATGAAAAAAATCATGACTTATATTTTAGTAGTACAGATTTATATTTTTTGTAATATTCTATTTTACTAGGTAAAGATTCGCACCTGTTCTGGCTGAAAGTGCTTGAAAAAATAATTTAGTTTTACGTTACATATTTGTACTATAATTTGCATAGCATATTATAAAATGTAATAATATATGTTCAATCATCCTATCTTATTAAGTTAATTACCATTTTGACTTTATTTACAACTCATGCCACTGAGTTAATAACTAAAAATTCAGTTTTTTTAATTTAATTTAATTTTTATATATGATACATTTATTATTATGAAAGGGATATTCCCAATTTTATCTTCCCTACAATCATTAAATCTAATTTTTCCTATTATAATTATTTTACGTTTTAACTAATATGATATATATATATATATATATATATATATATATATATATCAATATATCTTTTTCTCACAATATATTTTTTTATTGTTAACAAATTGTGACAAGTGTTTTTGTTAATCATATTTACATACATATGCCAATCAAAATCAACATAATAATTAGTTTAATGTAGCACCAATTATTCAGCTCACATGCACTTTCGCCTTCCACTAAATTTTATTTTAAAGAAAATGCATATTATAAGTATATCTAAACCTTATTAAATTTGTTGTTCCATAAATTGTTTACATATACCACTAAAAATAATATCCTGTTTGTATATTTTATTTAAAAATTGACTTTTTCCAAATGCAAAATAAATTTTAAATATTCCTCCTCCCTTTTTATAATTTTGAACAAATATCAATTTCTACCTTCAATTTTGAACTTGAGAATTTTTAAAATATGTTTAAGTTTATTTTTTACTATATAATTTAAATTACTATTCAAGTTGAACCTGAATTTTACAAATTGGAAATTTATAAATATCTGAATGGAATTTAAATCTCTAACCATGTACATGGTTATGTAAGGCAACTATTACATTGTTGTGTTTTTAAAATCTCTATATATCTATTTTAAAATGAACATCCACACGGACGTACGGGTCGATAAATATTTACATACAGTACATTACACATATAGAATAGGGGGTGTCCCATTATATTTTCGTTGACGGAGGTGTTGGACTATACGTATGAGTCAGGACTTGTGTTAAATTTAATGGGAGCACAATTGATGGGCTATTGAGCTAAAGGCATATCTATATTTGGCTGGTATGTTAAAAAAGGAATAACTCCCCCTAATCTATCTAAATTGATTTGTCGGCATGAAAAAAATACAATTGCTCATCTCCAAACCTCGAGCACTTAGAGAAAAACAAATATTAGGGTTCCTTTGACACAATTCAATCTGTTCACTATAACCAAATCTTTTGAGATCCTTAACCACATGATTCTGATTTCTTTATGTGTCATCTTCAATTTCAGTTTCTTTCTCTTTTATGTTGGTTACCGTCTCGACAAACTTTCTATTTCGAATATCTTTAAAGTACAAATTACTTTGCAAGGTTGAATCTCATAGTTGGGTGCATGTCCTTCTTTTCACTATGGGTTCCTTATTTCATTACTAGCCAGAAGAGGTAAGAAAATGTTTGTATTGTTGATCTCTTTACCCAGCTGGTGGACAGACATAATTTACGATCACTGATGATTTCAAACTGACATCTCAAACATTGAACGTTGAAGCATAACTGATTGCTATCGGTAAATCGCATCAAGACAGAAAAAGTGAGTAGGATAGGAGTATCTTTCGATTTTTTTTTAATAACCTTATTAAGCCTTTATTTTTCTGCTCAGTTAGAAGGACTAAAAGAGTCTCGTTGGAAGTGAAGAAGCTGAATCAGTAATTTATGGTTAATTATTTGGACATGTTTCACCCGAGAATTCTCAAATTCTTTGGCAGCCGATTGAAAGTTTAGAAACAAACTTTATAGGCTTACTAAGATAAGAGTAAACAATTTCTCTTTGGAAATGTGACAAATAGAGGCTATAGAATCGAAATGTTGCAAACTGAATAGTCTTGTTCGTTAAGATAGACTTGTTCAAAGTGATGGAAGACTTGGTACGTTTAGAATACTTAATTTTTGATATGATATATGCTCAGTTGCTTCACGATCGTATGTGAACAAATGTACCTGCGAACAGTTATAGTGTTAGGTTCCATTATAATTATAACAACTACTAATATAAAATTTACTACTATATGTGAGACCAAATAAAAAAAAAAGACATAACTTTCTATGTTTTTAGTGACTTTAACTTGTAAAGGTCATACCTTCTCAGATGATAATGGAATATATCCGCCATCTGATCTCTGATTGTCTGCAGTAACTCACAAGAAGAAATCAGTTATTTCTATTAAAAAAGTAACTCACAATAAACAGATTTAAAAGATAAACATACCTCAAGTATGAATGCTGCAGTGTATTGTATACCACTGAAACTATACTTCATAGTGATTTTCAAACAGGTTCTGTAAAACTTCTTTGAATAAAGTTGCGCTTGTGTGTTGGTATGAAAGAAAAGAATAGGTATATAAGGGAAAAAGGTCATAAAAACCCCAAACTTTCAAAATTAGGCTATTTTAATCATGAACTTTTCATGGGTCAACTAAAAACATGAAATTTTGATTGACTTTTGTTTTAAATCATCTACTTTTGTTAATTGAACCAAATTGGACACGACATTAAATGAATTAACAGAACCTTAAACAAACGGTGTCTAATCACTGTTAAACAAAACTATGTAGTTTTATTCCATTAATTTAGTCAATGTTTTTGGTAATGAAATTTTGGCATCAATTTGCTTGATATTGAACATTATCTAAAACACAGCATATTGCGTGAAAACCGTATACAAGGATGTGAATGCAAATGAGGTGATGGAAAACAAGTTCAGAAAATAAAGACATATCAAATTTGTTAATGGGATTTGTTTCCTACATCTCTGAGACCTAGTCAAGATTTCATTGACATAGAACAAGAAAGCAACCTATAATTTCTATATGATACAACACACACTTGTGCCTACCATTCTTTTCTAGATACATACCTATGAAGATTAGGAATCAAGCATGCATGCATGGATCACCATCCCGCGCACCAGTGCTCCCTGTCTCAAACAGTTGCAATCTTCACAGACCACCAATAAAACCTTCTGTGCTAAACTTCCCCGAGTCTAGGTTTCAATCTTCCACATATACGAAAGTATTTTACCCAGTACGTCAACATCCAACGCACACCAGTGACACTATAAACACATTATCTCCAACTCACCACAAGCTCTATACAATGACTAACTCCATCATACAAAGCGTCAACTCCAATGCAAACTAAGTCCACATCAGAGTCCATCAAGAACTGCTTCAGAATGTACTTCGACACCAATAAAAGTAACACACACCATGGATATTGAACATTATCTATTGACACAAAAATGAATAAAAACATAAACCAACCAATAAAAAGGTATACAAAACGAGAAATGAATTCAACAAAGAGTAATAAACTAACCGTCAAAACACTGTCACTACACAATAAAACACAACTCATTTTTGGCATTAAACCATGATCTTCACCTTGTGATCCAAATTCTTCTGGAACATCCTTTCCTTGAGATTTTTCTTGTGTTTGTGATCCTTGTTGTGGTTGTGAAACTCCTCCCTAATTCGGAAAAAAAATGTATGATACAAACAAAATTGAAATGTGCCAAATAAAATGAAAATTTCAATAACATACAAACCTGTTTTTTTTGGTCGTCCTCTTGGCCTCTTTATTTGACTCTCAACACTTGAATTTGTACAACCTTGCTTATTGTGTCCATCTTCCTTCCAGTTTTAGCATGTTATCACTCTTTTCCGGCGTGTTAACGTGGTCTTACTTGATCTAGATTAACTCCTTCTTTTCCTCCTAGCATAGTTACTTGGCCGTCATTGATTACCTCTTCTCCATGGTGGTGGCAAGACAGCTAACCTATGCAATCTAGGCCACAAATCATCCCTTGTACATGATTTATACCATCTTTATATGTTTCTCGTGACTTCTTTGTTGTGTGATACTCATTCACGTAAGCTTCAAATTAGGTAAAAGTCGAGAGGAAGAAGATGAATGGTTATTTACATTTTGTCTTTAATTAAAGAAAATGGATAAAACATACAAAATAGCTTTATGGAGCGTCGAATCCGTACACATCATAATGTTGCAATAATAGTTAACCACTAGACCACAACAATACATCTGACAGTGTTTAGAACAAAATTTATATATAGTATAGAATTATTTTAAATAATAATTTAATTTCTTTTAAAAATACTTCCAAATTATTTCCCGATATTTTTTTTTTAAAAAAATTAATTCACTAGACCGGCGGATTAAGAATATACGTAGAGTCTAGCGTAATTCCGGACATTGCTCATATCTATATTGGTTTTGCCACTCATCAGGCATGTATATATTTTGACTTACTTCATTGTCTTAGGCATTGATAAACTTTAATCTCAGTGTGGGAAATCTTACCTAAATTCGTCACCATTTTTATGAAGATACCAAGATATTTATATCGTTCAATGCACTTAAAGTTATGATCTTTTCTATCTTTGTTGTGAAATTGGATTAAAATTTTTAATTTTTTTTGGTTAAACGGTTGTGTTTCTCTACTATCATGGGCAAGTGGTTAGCCAAGAATACACATAAAATATGATCAAAGTTCATCAAAAAGTAATATACAAGCTAAACAATGTTTTTTATATGTTTTTGTACACATTTACCTTACCATATATTGTTATCAAATGCATGCTACAAAATTTTAATGTACACATGTACACTACAATTGTCGATAGAGATATGCAAATGTCATTAAGAAAAAATAAAAATGTATATTAGACATCTGAACATTGACCAAATATCAAAAAATATTTTCCATAAAGTTATGTGCATCGAAGCTTGTCAATGCTTTTATTATTGAATTGCCGTATACTTATTAGTTCATCAATTCTAAGGTGCACATGTTTGACTATGCCTGCAAAAGATTTTCTTTTTTTTTTTTTTTTTTTTTTTTTTTCCTGCAAAAGATTTTCTATGTTATTATATGTACACATTATTTCTCGTGGATAGTAAAACATATGAGTACATGTAAATATCATTTGACTGTACATATGTCAAATATTCAAACATTTTTTGATGTCCTTAATATATTTTTAATCATGTGTGCATGAGGCTCTTTGATTGTGTGATATGTAAATAGAATGAAAATCTTCCAAACCTAACTTTCATATATAACCTTGTGTGCATGTGAATCTCTTTCTTCAAAACTCTTTCCCCTCGACCAGTTTCAATATGTGAGCATGCTTTCATGTAGGAAGACTATTGTTTTGTGTACAATTTGTTATGTACATCCCATATTGTGTACAAGTGTACATCGGAAGCGAATGACATATGTGGAAACACTGTCCACGGTCCGGATCTAGGCAGTTAAACACAATTGAAATTAGTCAGAGAATAAATAAAGATTAGTTTTAAGAGTTTATCTCATTATTACATAGAAAAGAAATGTATTTGCATTGTTATACTAATAGTATGTCGTGGTTTAATGGGAAACTAGTTTTGGTTTTGACTTTTTTCTCTTCGAACCCTTGTGTAGCCTATCATTTTCAATTTTTAAAATTTGTGCTAAATTTGTAATGTAAGTCTTTTTCTTCATTTTCTTATCGTATAAATTTCTGTAACTTTTCGCCACGCCCATATATATTTTCAACCGTGTACATGTAATTTCTTAGAAACAATATACATGTGACTATCTAAAAATATGTTACATGTAATTGATGTACACAAATTTACAATAAATGTGAGCATGACATGTAATATCAAGTGTAATAGGAAACAAAAATATATATCCGTTCATATGCAACATTCTTAACATTTTTAGTGTGTTACCTTTTTCATTGTACATATATTTTTGATTCTTTTCATTAAAATTAATAACATATAATAGTATATGACACCATTTCAAACAATTCAAGGATTTTTAAATGATTTTATTTAATACTATATTTCACTAAAATAAAATTATAAGTTTAATGATCATATCCCTCTGACTCGATCTAAGTAAAATCATTTCAAACATCACAAGCGGCTAATACTTCTTGTTTAACGAAGAGATGACATGTTCGAAACTTCATTCCTGCACATTTTACATTTTATTCGAATTTATTAAACATGGGTAAAATGGTCTTTTCAATTTCATCTTCTTCCCTAACCTATGTTTTTTTCTACACGCAGCCACCATTATTTTTCTCAAGTTTCATCCAATTTCATCAACTCAACAAAATCTATCATTTAAAAGATGAAACTTATATTAAACTTGCATTTTTGAGTTAAAAATCACCAAAATTTAAGTTATCTCTTATTTAACCATGTTTTTCTCATATGGGAAAGAAAATCCACACGGCCATAACCGCCATGTACTCAGTCATGGTGGCCGCGTTTATGAACAAGGGCGCCATTGTTTACCAAAAACTTGGATTCACCATGGACCATATGATGATACCGAGTTTAGAAAAGGGGCGACATGGTATTGTTTGCTGAAATCTCTCATCAAAACTCTAGCGCCTAGATGAAGGTTTTTGAGGAAGTACACGACTAATGAATTACGGTTTGCAAAATCTATATTTTGAAAAAAAATGCAGACTGAAATATGAAGAAAGAAAATATGAAGGTGAAAGGAAGTGGGTCATACTAATTAACATTAGTTTACGTTTTATTTAGTAAAAAACGATAAGTTAATAAAAAGTATCTAAGGGAGTTGAAAGTGTCCTATAGTGTAATAGAAACTTAGAAAGTGACATTTAGTGTAAAACACTCATTTCAGAACACGCTATAGCACGAAGCTTTGATCTTATACCAAACAAGGTTAAACTAGTGAGGTAAAGTTTAGTTTATGTTTCAATGACTTCAATAATTTTAATTTTTTATTGTTCCGGAGTGAAGCTATTTCTTGTCGCCTTTATTTTTCGGAATGATAGACATTGCCTCCCTGGATGATTGGTAATATATGTCATGCCTTCACGATCAGAGAAACATGTGGTAGACTTTGCCGCCGTGCAAAATAAGAAAGGTCAAAAAGAAAGACTTTGTCTCCTCAAACCTTGAATAAAAAGAAAAAGTTAAAATGGGTAGACTATGTGAAAAGATTTTACTCTATCCTTGGTATCAAAGTAGTATAAAAGTGTCAATCCAATCCTAAGTGATTATGATGCAAAGAGAATGCAAGTCAAAGGCTTAATCTAAGTGCATTCAGTGTAGTGACGATTAGAACAAGTAACAAGAACAAACAATGCAAATAATTAAAGCTTTCAATCAAATAGAAACAAGTAGGACTCATGGAATTAGGCATTTGCTTTCAAGTGACTAAGATCCAAGCTAGAATAGCAAGCGTTCAATCAATTCATTTCCTTAAGCCTAGACAAAATCCTAAACAAGTTCTTTGTCAAGATAAATGTTAATTTGCTTTCATTAATCAAACATCAAATGTCTTTGGTTAATTCACTGAAGAAATCATTAAGAACAAGTCTACTAACTATCTAAACTTCCCTAGCATCAAATGTCCTTTGGTTAAGTAAGCGAAGAACAAGAATTGAGTTCATTTAGACATTTCATCAAACACCTTTCTGGCATGAAATATCTATAATTCTAATTTAACTTGATCAAGACTAAACTAGCATTAATAGTATCCAATAAGCAAGGAAATAAAAAGATCTACTACTAAGCACCCTATATCTTTATTTAATCACTCTACTCACCCTAACCATGAATCCAAAGGTAACTACTCACTAATTGACATGATAAAATCAAAAACCATGGATGATTCAAAGTTAATCATGATTAGTGATCAGATAATCCAATAACACAAGGGATATAGATGAAAGAAACTAAAGGTTGAATCTTTCACTAAATAGATTTGTGTTTATAGGTTTGTCCTTAAGATTAGCTCTAAAGAGTATTTATATGACTTTTAAAAACCTAGTGGGCTCAGTCAACAAGTCTGAAAGAGTCCAACAAAACATAAATTTGACCAAGTTTAGAGGCATAGAGTGGATGCTGGAAGTCTCTCCAGGAGGTCGCTCTGGTTGCTTTCCTCAACAATCGGGATTGCGAGCGGGTGTTGTAACCTCGCTTCAGCAGGTAGCTCTGGTTCACCCCGGGTGTGCTTCCCGTAATGGCTTGGTCGCTCCAGGTTCAATAAAGAAACATGAATAATTCCAAGCGGTGTCGCTTCCTTGCTCTGCTTGGTCGCTCCACACTTCGACTTGTAACTCAGTTATGCCGAGCGAGTGCTCCAACTCACTCCCACATACCACGTGAATGCCTTTAAGTTGTAGAGTGGGTTGTTTGAGTCCACTTCGGGTACTCGCCTCTATTCCAGGTCTTTATCTTGGAAATGGTGAGCGTTTGCTTCAACTCGCGCTCTCATAGCCCGCTATCCGTCTCTCTTATTTGTCGATGATGGTATCTTGTCAAGAGCGGGTTCCATAACTCGTAACAACTCCTCGCCTATGCTTTTTTCTTGTATGGAGCGGCCTCTCTACCTCGCAACCCCAAGACCCCGCTCTGCTGCCCTACTCGTCCAATGATCACATTCTACTCTTTTTTGAACCCAAATGTCTCTAAATGCACTCAAAAACTCCAAGGGAATCTCAAGCCACCTGATAAAGACTTATGCACTGCAAATGGACCTAAGGATGCCTAGATTCTACATATAAATGATCAAAAATGTACAAGAATTGATAATCAAACAATGCAAATGTGCAAGATATCAACTCCCAACAACTTGTTCCTTGTCCTCAGGTAATTTTTAAGAAAAATCAAAGGGGAAGAGGCTTGAAAGTGGAAGACTCCATTACCAAAAGAACTCCTCTTAGTCATCAACATGATATCCTTTCATAAACATATCAAATAGCTAGAGCAAAGACTTTGTCAAATGCTAACTTCTCTAGGCCTATCTAAACTCCCTTGATCTTTATGATTCCTCAAACAAACAATCAACAAACTCTCACATTCATTAGGCTTAATCATAGGTGAATTCTTGAAAATGGTCCAAATCATTTGTTAGGTAAAAGTAGGCTTGAAGATATGGTGAACTAGAAGGCTAAGGTGATCTTTTGTGTTGGCTTACTCTCAAAAAATTTAGTAGCTAGACATTGCAGATAATATATCTAAGAAAATGAACAGCTTATTCATACAATGCTTAACCTCCCTTGTTCTACCCTTTTCCTAAATGAAATCTATATTTTTGTCATTGCCACTCTTTTCTTCTCTTACCCCCCTCACAACCCAAAGGCCTCTCTTTCTGTTCACTCACCAAAAATTTCGCAATCACTCAAGAACACTCTTACACTTGAACTCTTTCTTTATTTTGATGTCTACTAGAGAGTTTTTAATTTCTCTTCTTTTAGCTATTTTTTTTTCTTTTTGTCTACCCCTCTATTTTGATTATTCCTTTCTTTTCTTTGGCGATTTTATTTTCTTTTTATACTTTTGAGCTATCTCTTTCTCTTACTCATCTCTAGTGACTTATTTCTTTAATACTCTGGAGGCTCACTCTCTATTTTCACTTTTTTCTACACTCCCAAGATTGGAATCTCAAAACATTCACATCTCATCCTAGAAAGCTAGACATTATGTGTCTTATACGCTAGCAAGTAATGGAGATCAATCATTTTCGTCACAATTACTCTCAACATTATGTGCATGTAAGGCTTTCAGAAAACACCTCAATCAATATTTAATTGTGGCTTGAAAGGAGGGAAGGGTTTAAGGAAATGGTAACCATCAAAAATAGATGGCCACTTGAGTTGTCAAAAGGTAGACTGGTGAAATGGTGGGACCAAACTCAAGTGTATGTAAAGAAGCCATGATTCATCACTCAAAGGACCATAAGCAAGAAGCATTAAGTTCATTATTCAATTAAGATTGGATTGGTTTCAAAGATAAGTGAGTTTCAGAAATAAATGAGTTTTAAGAGGAGTTTTCAAGGCTCGAAGTTTACAAATCCTTCAAATGGTGCTCAAACTACTTATCATGATTACAAAGGGTATCCTATTGAGTTATTCGCCATGAGTTTTTGCAAGGTAGGCTTAATCATTTTACACTATGCAAATGAATGCAATCTATATGCTCTAGCTCAATCCTATAGATGAAATGATGCAACTAAATGTCTTTTTTCCAATGCAAATAAGTATGTACAATGCAAGACTCATGAATAAACGCAAATGATACATAGAAACTTGCGAACCTCCCCCAAACTTTAATTACCAAATTCTCTGTGTGTCCAGGTAAGCAGGGAGATACCCGAAAACAAAGCAAAACAAATTAGAAACTTGTATGTACAATTGGAAGGTGAAGGAGTACTTGTCTAGTAGTCGGGATTAGAGGCAAAGGCCTCCTCCCATGTATCATCAGGAAAGGTGGTATAGTAGCTTTGGAGGCTCACTTGCCAATCTCTTCATTATCGCCTTCATCAAAAGAAGAAGAGGAAGGAGAGATATTGCCTGAATTAGATCGAGGAGAAACAAGGTTCTCCTCAACGTTGGAGCCGGTGAGCCTGAGAGTGGAGGGCTCAGAGACAAGGAGGGGTTTTAAGTTGGTTCATAGGTCTGGGTTTAGGAGCTGAGGTGTATCTTATAACAAAATCTTGAGAACTGAATCCCGCTACTCCTCCCTTAACCAAAAGATCAGCCACTTTTCTCATGAACCTCAGCTAAAGCTGCTGCTTTCTTTCCACTATCTTCTTAAGCTCCTTATACTTGGTCTTGAGCTTATAGAATGCTCGATCTTGAGCCTTGTTCCATCGTTGAAGCTTACCAATGTGATTGCGAGCATTGCGGAGAGGACCATGAGGGATAACTCCTTATGTATTGCTCAAAGTGTAGCGTGGGAGGCCATAAATGGGGCAGGAGAATCCTCAGGTGAATCATCCTTTACTCCAGCTCTCTTCCTTTTAAGTGCAGCAATGGGGTCTAGAGCGCCATGGGGTCCAAGGAATCTTCTTGAGCTATGTCAAAGTTTATGATCCCTGAATTCATTAGGCTTATGAGCTCCTCTATTTGGAAGCAAAAAATCAACCGGTTTACCATGTAAGAGACATGAGTAGACAATGCCACCCTCATACCTCCTGTGTAGGTAAGTGTCGATCCTAAAATAAGAGCCATCAATGAACAATGGTCCTTTTGCATCATCTCCCAAGTCGATACCCTTAGCTATAAGCAAATGAGTTATCAATCCACCAATCCCGATCTGAGGAGTCGGGTCATTTGTTATCCAAGTCCAATCTCCTGTATTGCATGAGGCAGCTTACGAAGAACCCAACCATTCCAAAGTCTCAGTAGATGTCGGTTCTAGGAAGGGGTATCTGAGTAGGTGTTGCATAAATCTAGATAGCCTGGCAAAGCTGTCTCAACTCTTCTTCATTTACTGTACCGGGTTCCTTTCGTGGGTAGAGTGTATGAACAATCAGCTTGTGAAGATAACGCACTGTTGGATTCCTTATAGCTGAGTTTTTGTCATGACCAGGGACATGCTTGTTGCCACTTATCAATTTCCAAACCAACTTGGGGACATCTTTGTGCTTGGGGAGGGTTGACTCTTCCATGTCTTGAAGCCCCAACACTTCTCCTATATCCTGAAGGTCATGTGATGAGTCTTGCCATTGGACCTTGAATCTTATCCTTCTCCAACCTTCTCTCATATGAACAACGTCATAAGTAAAAAGTGGCGTCAGTGAAGCTAGAACTGGCAAGAAACTTATGTATAGGTGTGATAGGCAATAGAGTAGAAGCTTGACATGATCATGTGTGCTAATAGGGTCTTGACATCATGTTCAATCCCTAACTCCATCATTTTAGTGTCAGCAAACCTTGTGTAAAACCAAGAACACCATTCAGAAAGTGTTCATAGAGCTGGGAAACAATTGGCTTTATGCTCCCACCCCTTTCCATCGCAATCTCGTTTCCTTTAGAAGTAGACACCCTAACTCTCTTGAGAGGAGCTGGCTGCTTATTCATCTCCATCATTACCCCATCCCCCTAGCAGAAGATGCAAACACCTTTGCGATGCTCTCTTTTCCTTTGCTTCTATGCAGACATAAGCTTGCTGCCTAGATGTTTTCTCAGCTCTTGGTAGACTTGACTCAGCTATAGAGTTTTTCCTCTTAGAGGAGGTTCTCTCTCCTTGCATCTACTTCTTTTTTGCTTCAATCTTCTCCTTGTTCTTATGCACCACTGTACCTTCACCCATTTCAAACCTGTAGAGTATTAGCAAAATGAAAATGTGGGATGCTCAAAATAAATGAAACTTGAAGAACATAGGCTATCACATTGCAATGATCAAGAGAGAAAATAGTCAAAAAAAACAAATTTTCTCAATGTTCAAAGCATCAAAATGACAGTTAAGAAAAATTCATGGATCAAATGGAGCCTGCCAAATTGAAGAAGAATCACATGCAAGTTCCATACATCCCTAATAGATCAAGCCAAGACTATTTCAAACTTAATTTTGGCAATTTTTTTGAAACCCCCCTCAAACTCAAGAACCCTCATTTTTCAAAGTTCAAATTCAACTCCAAATTATTCACAATTCCACACAACCCATCATGATCTATAATATTTCCTCTAGTTTAATTTACATGAAGCAGCAAGAAAGGTGCAAAAAAGCAGTTTCATATTCTATGTTCTTGAACCTACAAATTGATAAACTCCATATATTGCTTGGAATTGATGTAATGATAAAAAAAAATCTAAGAACATATTAAAGGCAAACTTCTGATTAGGAAGAAGATGAGTTGATGTTGAGTTTTGAGTGATTTATGGGATTTAGTGTTGAGAAAGTTTGAGAAATGTGTGGCTTTGTGGAAAAAGGAGAAGGGAACGAAGATTGAGTGGAAGTTTTAGGGAAAACCGAGTGGGTCACGGTCTGTGGTTAGATCCAGCTTAGGTTTAAGAAAACATACTGTGTTAGAGATTGGACGAATTACAACACCTGATTGCTGAACCCCCGCACCGGATTTCGATTCCCAGTTTTTCCAAACGGATTATTGAGTCGCTCTGATACACACTCTAGACTCGTACGTAAATCGAGAATTACGGAGCGGTTATGCCCCCACCCCCACCGCACACTAGCCCCTCTGTCTCATCTCTCTTTATTTTTTTCGAGCAGTGTGCCTTACCTGCTGCGCAAACCCGTCGTTTATGATTCTCGAGTTGTTTTGCCAGCGGCTACGGTGCCCCGCATACCACCATGCTCCAAAATCACCCGCGATTCAAATATTTCGAGCAACCTACTCACCACTATGTACTCCCTTCCATTCTCGATCCAACACTATTTTCAGAGTGGCTTCAGACCTACGATGCTCACTCACTCCTAGACCCGTACGAGATGAGAATCAGTGAGCGTACCGCACCGTGACACTTACCCGCTCTGACCTAAGCTCGATATTTATTTGCCGAGCATTTGCTAAGCCGCTGCCACTACCCCGCGCCCAAATCACCTCGCGATGCTTCACTACCCTGTTATGCGACCTCGCTCTGCACTATATCGTGTCAAGGTTCGATTGGCTCCCTCAACCCGCTGATCCATGTAACTTACCTGAGACAGACTCAATACACAAATCAAAAAAGTCCTAAAAGGAAAATTTAAAGAGATATGTATAAGGATAAACATGGACTTCCTTCCCAAGTGAGCTGTTTTATGTCTCTAAGCTTGACTTCCTTTATTTTAGGCTAATCAGAGTTGGGGTCGGAGAGTGGAACCGAGATTCCTTCCTTCTTTGTTGGTTTCCCATGTAGAGATTCACTCTTTGCACATTAATTGTGAATCCTCTTCCATCTGTGCTCCACAAAATTATTGTTCCATATGGTCTCACTTCTTTAACTTTGAAAGGACCGCACCACCTGACTTGAGATTCCAAAATTATTTCTCCATATGGTAAACAACTTAAACCGAAAATTGTAGAGCAACATCTAGTCTCCAACACTAATCTCTCTTCAAGATCTTCTTGTCATGAAAAGTCTTAATTCTTTCCTTGTAGATGGTTGAGATATCATAAGCATCAAGGCATATCTCAGAAAGCTCATTCAATTGAATTAAACTCTTCTCTTGGGTTTTTTTTTGATGTCAAAGTTGAGAAGCTTAGCAGCCCAATAAAGCCTTGTACTCAAGCTCCACTGGAAGACAACAATATTTCCATAGACAAGGTTGAAAGTATGGGTTCCCAAAGGAGTTTATGGCTTTCTATAAGCCAAAGTGCATCATCATCTTGATTGACCAATCTTCCTTGTTGTCCCAACAGTTTCTCTAGATGATTTGATTCCCTGTTGAGATTTCCAACTGTCACTTGTTTGAGGATGGTATGGAGTTGCAACTTTGTGTTCCACACCAATTATTCTTGAGAAGATTTCAAACCAATATGTGATGAAATGAGACCTTCCATCATACTGATCACAATTTTAGGAACTCCAAATCTTGAGAATGATGCTCTTAAACATCTTAAGAGCACTTTAGCATCATTCTGGAGTTGCTATAACTTCCACCCATTTGACACATAATCAACAGTCACAAGGATATGTGTTACAAAAGAAGATGGGAATGGTCCCATGACATGAGTTCTTATTATCCCATGCAACTCTATAATTAACCCTACAAATTACTCTTGCCAAGAGAGTTTCATTATAATTTATGGATCGATCCACAGATGTGGATACAATAAACCAATACAGTCGCGATAGCGAGTAAATAATTAACAGCAGTATAACTATAAGATTTGATTGATATGGTAGTAAACAAAATAATATAACAACTAGATCTAGGTTTCAGGAAATGGATATAGAGGATAGAAGCCAAGGTATTATCACAGAACTCGATATCTAATATAAAAGACGAGCTACTCTCGCTGCGAGTCTAATCTATTGACTAAGTCCGATGTCTCAGCTCTCGCTTGTAGACATGTAATGACACATCGATCGATGGCAATATCCTGCATCGATCGATAGTCTCTTGCAGTCAAGATTTATCACATAATTGTATAAGTCTCAGCATTAACTAAATCAACTCTCGTCTATTTTCTAGAAACTTAGCTCAACAGAATAATTATGGTAGTGAGACCCATGCCTCGCTTGCACATACTATCCTAAAATCAGGGTCTAGTTTAGCTACTATAGAACACAAGCAATAAACACAATTCTATGATAGATCTAATAATACACCCTAGCAATTCGATTGGGTTGTTATACCATCAATGACATAATAAACCCTAAACTAACTAGAGATCTACTCAAACCATGATCTTTGTCACAAAATCAT